>JAQGBH010001535.1:0-31649 GCA_034698265.1 Sminthurinus aureus | reverse complement strand
AAGGAACAATAAAACGGGTTCGCACTCTGGATTTGGCCAAAAAAGTGAAAAGTGAAGAGGTCTAGTGTACACTGTACCCTGTGCATACACCTCCATCTAATAAGGTATTCCGTCCGTAGTTTTCTAAGAGGTTTGTATCAACTTTTCATGACTCACAAGTGCTCCAGAATATTAATTCTCAGTTTAGAATATAAATGGTTGATGAGACGGTAGACGGTAGAGGATAGACGGTAGACCGTCGACTTTTCAATACCATTCCTGAAAATGTTTGAAATAGGATAGCAACAGGATATTACTCCACAGTCCACAATTGCAAACATGCCCGCAATGAAATACATGGAGAAAGTAGAGTCGGCACTGACACTTCTCAAACTAGCTTCTTTGCACTGGAACTGGCAAAGTCGATGAAGATGGCAACGGGACTAACCCTTATTTTGGATTGAATATTCTTAGATTCTTAGTATTCTTAGTCTGAGGCTTCCCACACCACACACCACATAAGATACACTCCACACTCCACACTACGGCAAAATATATACCGCTTTAAAGTTTAAACTACTCTTCTTTCCTTCCCTCTTCACGCAATGCACCAACTATAATAATATCTACAAAAAAGTATGCCTAAAGTCGTACAGGAAGATGATGAGGATGAGTCCGTTCAGTATTGAGTTTTGAGTATTCTGTATTCAGTAATGGTCATAGTCATAGTCATGGAAAAGCGTGAACCATGAACCTCGAATCTCGAATCTCGAACCTCGAACCACGAGAGTATGAAAGAGGGGAATTCCAATAGCTTTTAACCCACTCCGTACTCGACACTCCATACTCCATCGAATCGAATTGAATCGACAAGAACATGGCCGTAGATATCTATGAGTGAAGATGAAGATGAAGAACGTGAGTAACTTACGCTTGACTTGCTTAGTTACTTGTTCTTCGTATTCTTCTCATTTCTCTAACCTCTACACTCTGTATTATACACTCTGTATTATACACTCTGTATTATACACTCTGTATTATACACTGTACAGTGTACTGCTCTTCGTTTTAGTTTTGTGAGGGAGGAAGACGATGAATAGGAAGACTAAGGAGAATTTCCGTGAACCGAGTCAATTTAAAGTGGTATTGATGAAATTGTACATGCATGAATGAGCATGTGAATGTACATGTGATTTTGACTGGAACTGGAACTGGAAACTCGAAACTGTGAATTGGGAACTGGGACTGTGGGTGTAGACTTAAAGTAACTCGTTGAACAAAATCTTGTTCTCCTTCTAGTTTTCATTTTATGAATGCTGAATGCTGAATGTGCAGCATCCAGTCTTATATACATTGAATAGGTTTGACTAAGTTTTGATTTTATCCATCAAATGAATTACAAGTACGAGGAAGAGAGAGAGAGAGAGATGAAGACGGAGACGGAGAAAATGTGAAATGGAATCAAAGTGAAAATAGGAAAAACTTTAACAACTTCCTAATAACTGGAACTGGGACTGAAACTAGAACTAAAACTGGATCTGGAACAGAGATAAGTGGAGTCAAAAACTGGAGAACTGTGACTCTAAATTTGAATTCCTGGATTAAAAACACAAGTTTTTTCTCTAACTCTTTTATCCACTTTTTACATAACAGTTCACAGTCACATTTTTTTCTTTCCACTGAGTTTGACTCCATACTTTATGAAAAACCATTTTATCCAATATTATGTATTCGCACTCTTGTGGCTCAAAACCTCAAAAGTTCCGTGCTCATCAGTTGTGATGAGAATTTTTCTTTCTCATCAATATCTCCTCAGCATTTTATCCTTCAAGCATCCATTTCCACACTCGATACTCGATACTCGATACTCTCGATACTTGACCTTTCATTTTCCATGTTTGAACATTTCATACTTGAATTCTTTGACGGTTTATGTAATGCAGTTTTAGTTTTTGTTGTTGACCAGAACCCAGAAAACACAGAAATGACTTGAGATGCTTGATAGTTGATACATTAAACTTGTTATTAGCGATATCAGCCACTAACATTGTAAAAAATAGGTTAAGATGATCTAGTTGAGCAATTTATAAAACTATTTGACGTCAAAGGTCTTGTTAATACGATAGAAAACGGGGGATTGGGACATTTTTAATGATTCATTACACAGACAAAACAGTCATCTTGTGTGTTCATCTTGTTGTGACCCCTTAAGCTTTTTTAAATATTCAGTAGCTCATTTATTCGCTCATGTTCTCCTTCTGATTCCGGTTGGATCGACTCTTGTGTTGTTTCTAATGCTGTTTAATTTTTAAAGAGTCTAAATTAAATTGTTCTGATACGGTAAATTGATTTTAAAGATCACCGGATCATTTTGAAGGAGAAACAGCTTTACTGTATAAGGTTTACGGTTTACAGTTTACAGGACAAATAGCATCTTAATGAAGTTGGAAATTGGAAATGTTTCGTAAGAGTCAATCGTCAATTCACAAACGACGAATTGAAAGGATCACAAACACACACAAGTACCTTTTGATCTACTTTTGATCCATGAATTGGAACAACGAGTTCTCACCTACGCAAAAACGTAAACTCAAACTCTAGACTTACGATTCTAAACTAATTTGTTTTTGTAGGTATTTTGCTTAAAATATTTCTGTAACTCTTATTTCCTGAGAAATCCGGCATCAAGCATGGAGCATTCACAAAACTGAAAATGTTTTCATAGCTCCTTTTTCAACTCGTTACGAGGAAAAAAATCTTGATTTTAAATTAGGTACAAAGGCTAAGAGCATTCAATCAGTCGTCATTGACTATAGATAGAACATGGAATTTTCATTTTGAAATTTCCATCTTTTCACTTTCTCTTAAAACTTTAAACTCGGAACTCGGAACTGAAAACCTTTGAATTTTTCAAGTTTTCAACTTTTGAACCTTTGACGCTGTTTCACTATTTAATGTTTCAGTTCTATTGGTTATAACGTCTACTATTTAGAACTGCATCAAGAGCAAAGTGCTCATAAGGGCTTCAAGTTAACCTCAATTAATTTACTCATCAGCATCAAACTGGAGCTGGAGATTGTACATTTTCTGGAAAAGCGGTCCAGCCAAACAGCCAAACGTCCACGCATTGTTTCTAGTATCTACATGTACTATGCTTTCTCCCAACTCCCACTTTCTCTTCCTTGCACTACACATAATTCAATGCCAATATACATAATATATAAAATCATGAGAGGGAAGACGAGGAATTGAGGTGAACAAGTCATACTCAAAGCCAAAGTCGGAGTTGGAGTAGGAGTAACAGTTTGAAGTTTGAGTGGTAGTACGTAGAAGCTACTCAAAGCTTCTGCGTTCTACTGAAAGTTGGGCTGGCCGAGCCAGAGTCAGAGAAACAGAATACAGAGGATAGTGGAAGGAGACTGGATATAATATTTCAAAGATTGCCTAAGAGACTGATTGTCTGGATTTGGCTTTACCAAATCCAAATTAATCCCACGGGTCTCCTCCTTTTACTCGTAATCTAATTATAAAGTGCTTGCTTCCTCCTCTGCACTACAAGTAACTAGAAGCTAGAAACTAGGCACAGGAAACAGGAATCCTTGTTTTGTACTCGTATCTCTTAGTGATAAATGAAGTGCGCACTGTACACTGTACAAGTTCCAGTGTCTCTTATCTAAAGTCTAGTACCTAGTGTGTAGTGCGTAGGAAGTTGAAGAAGGAACAAAATGAGTAGCCAGTACACCAAATATGAATATACTAGTACACTAAACTAAATCTTGGTGGATAATGTTATCCCGTCTTATCTGTCGCTTTCTCAAATCTCTATTTACAAATCCAAACTCTTTGATTTTCGTTTTTCGTGTCCCTCTCTTGAGTTTTGAGTTTTGAGCTTTGAGCTTTGATCCGAGTACAAACGACAGGGATTTTGCGGTACAAGATGGATTCGTAATAATTTGTCCAGGTTCATGTGTCTTCTTTTTATCTTCCAAGCAAGTTTATTTGTAACAAGGAAAATAAAATTATGTCCATGTTTTATGACACATACGTCTTGGGTCTTGAATGTTGAATGTTGAATCGCTCATTCAAACCCAATATTTTTCTTTACACCATGAAACGAGGCAGAAAGAAAGCGGAAATTCAAATCAATCTGGAGCTTGAATTCACTTTATGTGTGGCGGAAGATGCTCTTGTTTTGTTTGTCGTATATATGATATTTTTGATGTTGTTGTTGATGCTGCTGTTGTAGTTTGGTGTGATAACGTATGCATATGCCCGTGTGTATGGGTGAGATGAGGAATGAAAAATGTGAGATATGGAGGTTGAAAAAGTGCTCTTGATGGTTGATGGTTGGTTGAGGGTTGTGGGCGGAAGTATGTGTAATGTACAACGTACAAGGTAGAATGTACATTGTGTATTTTGTATTGTAGTGGTACATTTCAGTTATGAAAAACACATGTAGTAGCGTCATAAAACACCGAGTCTGTTCAACCATCTCATAAATACACACACGTACAACATACAGGTCATTCCGGCCCTTCACTCCTTATTTGTATTTGTTCATACACTGTATAGTGTATAGTGTGTAGAGAATAGAGAATAGTGAATGCACAAGTACAAGTACCTTTGTCTATTGTGTATGTGTATGTGTGTATTTGCACAGAACCCTTTGCCCGTGCAAGATGAAGATAAAAAAGGATGCGAGAGAAAGCAAACAAAGGGATATGCATGTGTTTGTGATATAAAAAGAATCTCCGCAAAAACGAGAGCAGATATTCATTTACAATGTACGAATATACATGCTACATGCATCTAGTATGGAGTATGGGTCATGGAGTATGGAGTATGAGTAGTATGTGTGCATTTCCTCTGACATGCCTTGTGAGATCCAATTCAAGTTTCAAAGCGTTTTTTTCTCCATCTTCTTTCCTCATGTCGTGATGCACGCAACTTTTCTCTCTTATTCCCACATAACACGTAATAGTGATATAACAGAGACAACAGAAGAGAGACAACAAGCTCGATGGTATAGAAAGTACAGTGTGCAATGTACATTGTACAGTGTAGACTGTAGACTTTAGAGTGTAGAGTGGAGATATATGGTTCTATAATTCTTGTGCTAGATCTAAAACTAGTACTTGTACTTGTACTTGTTTCAGCTCCAGTTCCACTTCCACTTTCAGTGTGGTGTGGTGTAAAGAGAAAAAGAGATTTTCTGGATAAAATATTTCTCACTCATGCTTTCTCTTTCACTTGGTCTAGATCTTGGCGTTGTTCTTGCTCTTGCTCCTGGTGTTGGGTTTCGTCCCAAGGAAATAAATAGAGAAAGCACGGGTTTTACTCTGTTTTGTCCTTGTGGATAAGGAAAACAGGAACAAGTAGATTCAGTGTTTATTTTCATGTTGATTCTGTTTTGGTACTGGCATTGGTGTAGACTTTAGACTGTCCTTCATCTTCTTTCTCCCTCCTTTTATCATCCTTCCTGAACAAATGATGTATGCTATATGCACGGTGTATGAGCATCTATGGTGATGATATCATAATAAACATTTCCAAGTCAACTAGCAGGCTCTTGATGCTGAAAATCTTGATTTTTTTCCATTGTGATTCACGCAAGATGAGCAAGATGATTGGTGGTTGACGGTGTTGAGACTGTGATATTTACACTACATAACACATTGAATTTACTTGAACTGTATGTAGTTTTTCTGGTGCTGGTGCTGGTTGTGTCCGTTGAATTTTGAATGTTGAATGTTGAATCAATGAATGAAACAATGGTGATAATGCCAAGTGGAACATTCTCTGTCACTGTAATGCACATGAAACTGAAACTGAAGGTGTAGTTTTCCCGTAGATTTGTCATAGTTTTTCCTATAGCAGTCCTTATGAATAGATAAACGTTTACTTTAGGATACTTTTTTATTGATTTGTAAAACGCTGCAGATTCCAGATATTTCTTTCTTGAGAATTCCAGAATCTTCATAATAATACTATAGAGACCCGGAGAAAAGAAACTGGCCAGAAAAATGAAACACGACAAGGAGGATCAAAGACGCCGACTGATGTGTCGATTGTCGATTGTCGATTAGGTGGATTTTTAGCAATAATTCCTTGTAAGACAAGTACATAAAGTTGGAGTGGATGTGGGAGTGAGAGTGAGAATGGAGCGATTACAAGGACTTTGATTTCTATAAAATATGAGGACCATCCGGATAGGGGTACAAGGTGCAGGTTCTGTTTTTGGTCCTGGTTCTGGTTCTGGCTCTCGTTCTGTGAACTCGGCACTCTTGATCCTCTTTCTTCACATGCACTTGTCACCAATCAATTCTCACTCAGCAAAAAAAATCTATCCAACACGGAGACATATGAAATGCATACATGCCAACTTGTATATAGATGTTCACTGCGCATACTTTAAGACATAGCATCTTTAAATGCTCAATATGTCATGCTAAAATTCAAATCCATTTTCCATTTTCCATACACCTCTAGAATCTAGAATCTAGATCTCACATAAAAGATTTTTTACTTTCCTTGCTCGCGGCTCATTCGCAATCGAGAAGGTTTTTTCTTCCATTTTATTTTTTGTCAGCATTGCCGACAGCAGTTACAGCAGCATTCACATTCGCATTCACAACCTCCCACTCAAGTCTAGAGTCTAGAGTCTCTCTCTCCACACTCTTTGGCATCGGCATTGGAATCGGAATCAGCAATCAGGATTCTTCCACAAAGAAATTTCTAAATATGCTCCAGTTTCCCTCCATTCATCCGTCTATCCAGGATTTTGCCTTTTGGATTTTACCGTTTACATGAAAGGAAACTAAAACTCCATTATTCTTTACGTATACATGGAAATTTTGCTCTTGCTTTATTCGGGTTTTCTCTACAAATTGAAAACACTACAAAAGTAAAGGGAAATGGACGTGAGAATGGATTTTTCCAATCTTTTCCCGCTTTACCTTTGAATATTATCCGCTTAATTAAAATTTAAAATCAAGATTTCTAAATTTATGTTCATTAATTCCATCTGAATTCAGAATCGTTTTAGGTTAGTAATTTTGGTTAGGAATTTGGTCTTCCGTGAACCAGAACAGAAGCATTTGGAATTTAGAAGCACAACAGCCCGTGCGTTTAATAAGTACATGTAAATTGTTCTATGCTATATGTTATGTGTTGTGGAGGATCTTGGAATTTTGAGAATTTCCACGGTTTTTCATAGTGTGAGAATTCCATTCCATTTTCATCTTCTACTTCAATTTCAAGGTGAGCTTCTGTTTACAATCTGGGTCTAGATTCTGGATTCTGGATTCTGGATTCTAGATTCTAGATTCTAGATTCTATATTCTAAATACACGTCACATAATTTGATGATAACTTGATTCAACAGCAATGATGATGGCTTATGGTAGTGGTGAAAGGTATCGATTTAATCAAGAATCAAGAACCAAGATGCGTGCAAGAGTAAAAGGGTCGAGCGCTTGTTTGTTTGCTTAAAGTGATACAAGAGGTAATTTGTAATAATGACGGTAATAGGGAAATCGACATTGGCATTGTCATTGGTAGTGACGGTGTTGTTGAAGGAGCAAAACAAGGAGCGACAAAGTAGTTTCATCATATTATTATTTCTTACACGTGTACAATGTATAGAGCATCGAATATAGAGCATATCTACATGTAAAATTGACATGCCGCTGCATTTACCACACACACATTATTATATGCATTTGGTGCGGGCAGGTTTTCAAGTGTTTCTGTTGCCTGGCCTGGCCTGGTTTGGCTTGGTTTGGGTTGATATGGGTTGAAAATGGAAGGGTTGAGAAAGTTGAAGATGTGTTAGCATCTCCATTCTCCATCTGCTATCGATTTAAAGACAGAGTTGCGACAAGCCTACGTACATATGCACCATGTACATTGTACATGTATGTGTAAAAGCCTAGTTGCCAGTTAACAGAGAGCAAATGTGTAAAAGCGCATCCATAGGATATCTCCGTTTTTTTACTTGTTGGAACAGGAGCTGTAGGAACTGTATGCTCCAAGACTACAAGCAGAACAAGAACAAGTTGGCTATAGAAATGCAATCTACAATCTACAGTCTACAGTGTAGAGTTTAGAATGAAGAGCTGATATTGCCAAAGCCGAGCGTATGCCACACCACTTCACTCCACAACATGATTTTATGGATATGGATCCTTCAATATTACAATATTACAATGTTTCTATGCTCCGTTCTTTCTTTTCTTCCAAAATAATAAGAACTTGAGTACAATCTCCTGTGCACAGTACACTATGTACTACAGTACAGAGGCCAACGATACAAGCCAGAAGCCAGCAAGGAAGAAGACAGGCCATGACAAAACATAATACAAGATAACATAACAATCTCCTCTTTTAGTAAACCATCAACCTTGTTTTTCTTTCTTCCTTGCTCCATTCTTCACATCAGTATTCACAATACCATAGCTCCCTTTTCTTTAGCCTGCTTTCCTCAGATTCAGATTCAGCACCAGTTCTTGTACTAGTACCAGCTCAGCGTAAGACGACAGGGGAAAAGTCATATCATGGCATGGGTAGCATGTGCATTGTGTATTGTGTATCCTGCATGCATGAAAAGCATGCGAGAACCAGAGAAAGTCGACAGAATAAAGTAGACATATTCTTTTTCTCAAACCAGGTTCTCCAGTGTTCTTCACTCCGCTTCAACTCCTTCAGCCTTCAGCATCGCATTTCAATTTTCAACATGTGTTTACACCGTACAAAGCCCTATTTAGAACTGTTCACTCTTCACTCTTCAAGTTTCAAGGCTGGAGTGTGCTTACAATTTAATATTTAACTAAATTTTCATACTGTATTCATAGAAAAAATTCATAATTTACTCATCTAAAATCCATTCGTGTCTAGTGTTTAGTTTCTAGTTTCTACCTGTCCATGGATATTCTACTCGCATTTATTTCAAATTTGTTCAGTTTTTCGAGAGTACAGAGTAGAGAGTGAAAAAAGGCTTTCTCCAAACTCCGTACTCGGCACTCCATACTCCATGCTTGTGAATTTACTTGCCAATGGCATGAAATGGTTTCCTCTAGTTTTTTTCCGGGTCACTCCAACTTTTTGCCTTTTCTTAATAATTTTTGATTGGCAATGTAGTTATTGTTTACCATTTGCAGTAAGGTTGAGCAATACTGTAATGTCTACATTCTACATTCTACATTCTACAGTGTATATTGTATACGTTACAATGTAAAAAGTTGTTTGCGTGATTCCATCTCCTTTGTCGTCTACATTGTCTTGGTCCTTCATCATTATCATCATCGTCCTCGTCTTTTGTCTTGCCATTTGGCATTGCCTCATTATTATGTGCACATGTGTGAAGAGAGTAAGCGAGGAAAGAATAGTTTCTCAACAACGACTCGACGAGGTGCTGTATCCGTAACATAGCATGACATACCATAACACAACATGACAAACATAAACATGGTAGTAATATCTGTAATGATGGAGCTGCTGCGAATGTAGACTGTAGACTGTAGACTGTAGACATTAACCAGGAACCCAAAATATTCTACTTTCACTTCCAATTTACCATATCATGAGCACTGCACATGTTCCTCCAACGTATTGGCACTACCCCTCATTTTTCTATTACAAAAAAGCATGCACAGAGTACTCACCACTGAACATTGAACACTGACTACTAGTACTTAGTACCTAGTACAGGATATCTACGGGGTATGTCTAAGACAATTTGGAGGAGAATGAGGTACAAAATACAGAATGTCCCTACCTCAAAGAGGATATGATGATGAAATGTCTGTATCATTATTTACAGGAGCGGAGCAGTTTATGTATTATATATTAGCATGTAAAATGTTGAATGTAGAATGCAGAATACAGAATACAGAATGTTGAATGTAGAATGTAGATGGTAAATTTTGGAGCAGACGAGAGAAGTTGGATGTTACTTTACTTGAGGAGGAAGGAATCTTGTCATTTGGAAAACAAAGGATGGTGTACAATGTAACAAATAGGCTGTACTCTGTATTCTGTATATTATGTATCACACGGTTGACTACGGTTGTACTGCGCACGGGAAAGATGTGAGTGAAACAAGAGCAAGAGGAGATGGGGAAAGGATGTGAAAGGATGTGAAAGGTAGGAAATTTAGAAAAGCCATCTCGTTATGCTCATGGGTGGATTTGTTACTTGTGTGTTGTGCCTTTGTCCTCTTTTCTGGTTCTGGTTCTCATTTTACCTTCCTACCTTCAGGATAGGTAAACTAAGGAAAATTTGAAAACACGGTGCTCCGTACGCCGTTCCCCTCATTTCAAAGTCTTCTCTTTTCATTTCGTCTGCTCTCTCTCTCTCTCGCTTTCTACTCTCTAGTCTCTAGTCTCTCATCTCTGTCTTGGTTACATTTGACGAGTAGTAGTAGTAAAGAGAGGGAGAAGGTGAGCGTAAGTCAGATCGTGATACAGTTCGGATCTGTCTGTTCTGCAATGCCTGTCGCCTGTCGACTGTCGACTGTCTCTCCTCGGTTTCGGTCTCGGCCTCCTTCTCCTCCTCCCTCTGCCTCCTCCTCTTCGTCTAATTATTTCGTCCAACAAATGATTTTTTTACTCTTTTTACCAGTCGCTCAGTCTCTCAGTCCCTCAGTCTCCCGTCCACAAACGACAAGAAGAACAACAACTAGGACGAGATACGAGATACGAGATAGGACGTAGGAAATGGGAGATGCATGCGGAGGAGAGAGACTTTGTACGTCTTTTTCTAATTTAGACTAATGCTTCTCTTGGTAATTCCCCTTTTTATTCTACATTTTGTGTAGACAACTCAACTCAACTCAGCTCAGCTCAAACCAACTTAAACCAACTTGACTGCTACACATAGTAAATATTCCATGTACAATGTACAGTGTACATGATGTGTTTCGACATTTTACGTCTTTGTCTATGTGTCCAAATACGTATAGCATGTATAATGTATAATGTATAGACATATAGGCACATGCAGAATGTAGATGTGTATGAATAGAGTTATTCACAACTTGTTTATTTCTAACGAGGCTTGTCTTTATTATTTGAGTTGATAAAGAACAAGTTCACAAAGCTCTGTGCTCTGCTCCCTTCTTTGTGCAGTGCACTCCTATGTACTCTGTGTTCTATATATTGTACAGTGTATAGTGTTTTGCATGTGTGTTGTCAAATGGGAAATGGCATAAAAGTCTTAAGCCTTGGTTTCATAAAGGATTTGTGCACATGGAATATTATAGAATGTGGAATATGGAAAAATATGAAAACTGATATCTGTCTATTTATTTACCAGCAACATGAAAAAACGTGCTTTCCTTTATTCTTTTCCTCTGATGTTTCTAGTTTTGTAGTTTCACTGCCTCTTCCTCTCCCAACTCTCCAAACTCCAAACTCAACGTTCCGAATTCAAAACTCCAAACTCCAAACTCGAAATAGATTTTAAAAGGAGAAAGAGACAAATGAGACGGAGACAGACAGCTGCATTTCAAATTTCATATCATTTGCTTTTATTTATTTCACTTTGTTCTCCTTTACCCTATTTTTCTCGTTAGTTTTGATCTGGGCTCAGCTAAGCTCCGCTCACGATCCAGGAAAGAACAAGAATTTCCTTCAATTTATGATGCTGTTGCATAAGGACAAGTGAATTGTTGTTTGTAGTGGAAAAATAGGGACTTTACGGATAAAACATGTAGGAAAAAGAACAAGTCTAATAATATCAGGACTTTATTTTGTATTTTGTATTTTGTATTTTGTTTTTTTGTTTCTGGTTCCAATTAAATTGTACCGATTTTTATTTTGTAACAAGTTTACATGAGTCCTGTAACCTTCTCTTGCGCTCTCTATTCTCTATTCTCTATCATTAAAGTATTTTGTATATTGTATATTGTAAAGTAAGGAACCTCATTTTTTTATACGGACAACTAGCATGAAGCAAGAAAAACCCCCAGAGCGAGTTGGTTTTTTCCTGGATTGAGACTTGAGATTTCTATGTAAAAGGATGCTTTGGTTTTTAATCCGTAGTTGGTTGTTGTAAACTCTTTCAGTTCTACTCATAAACTATAGGGCAGGCAGGCAGAGAAAGAATCTTTTTATTTTTCATCCTTCTTCCACCATATAAATATGAGTTTATGCATGTAAATACACACAGAGCACAGTACCTTATACAATTTTTTATAAAGTATAAAATAAATGTTTAAGAACAAGGACACTTTCACTTTTATTTTCTACTTAGCAGTAATTTCGGAACTCAATTTCCAAATATTTTACAACCACCACAAAAATCCGTGGTTAAAAAAGTTAATAAAACCGGCATTAAAACGAGAAATGTGGAGATGTGGAGAACATGTCCAACACTAAATCTAGGGTAAATGGTAAATGTATAGTAGAAAAATCAAGTGGAGTTGGTTATTGACTCGGTTGGTTGATGACGGGTGCCAATTTGAGTTTGTCTTTATTTTTGTTTGCCTGCCCCATCCAAACTAGTGGATATTTTATGACATAATATTTTAATTACTCTTCTAAAGCTACCGCTGTGAATTTTAAAGCGTTGTAAAACAATAGCGAGAACCACCACAACTAGAGCCAGCAGTAAACTTATAAATGTCAATGACAAGGACAAAGTTAAAAACACGGGACAAAATAATGAATAAAGAGGTATTGATCCTGAATACAAAGTAGAAAGTTCCCTGTCTGCTGCCCCTTGTATAATGTACAATGTATGATGTTTGATGTTTGATGTTTGATCTGTGATGAAACGGGAAATGGGAAATGGCAGACATGTTCAATGTTGATCCTAAATACATTGTTGTCCATATAACTATGATTAATTTTGCCCTTTTGCTTCTCTGTCAGCGTGACTTTTAATAGGATGTGACTCTGATATGAGAGATGTGAGATATGAGATACATAAACGTGTGTTTCCTATTTCGCATTTCGTATGTCGTGTTATGTGGAGAGTAAAAGTGTTGCAAAGTTATTCCCAAGTGAGTGAGTGAGTGGTCATAATTTGAAATTAATTTATTACTTTACAGTCTTCACTAAATTTTATGTCGCAGTGTCCTAGGCTTGGCTCATAATTAGGTCGACTCTACGCGACGCGATGCGACTCGACTCGACTCTACTCTACTCTACTCAACTCCAGTCAACTCAATTCAACTCGCTTCAACCAAGCTCAACTCTTTCACTTTCCAAAAGCAGAGAGGCATTCTAATATCAGAGAAAATAACAACTCGAGACTGTAGATTCTAGATTCTAGATTCTAGATTCTAGACTGTAGAGTGTAGAGTGTAGAGTTGACTCAGATTTTGCATACAGATAGAAATACATAGACTCATAGGGGGACAAGAGAAGATGGAGGAAAAGAGGAAACAGGATAGAAATGAGAGGCCTGGCAGGTTCAACTTTTATCACTAATAAATAATTTAATTAGTCTCATGCTCTACAGGATTAAAGACTTTATCCTTTTCCTCTGTCAGACATCTAGTCGTAGCCGTAGTCCTAGTCGTAGACGGGGACGTAGACGCTCCTTCTAATAAAATAGATATGGCTGGAACATTGGAACATTGGAACATTGGAACGTTGGAGCATTGGGACATTGGAGCATAGATAAAATAAATAGAAGAAAAGGCCAGAAGAAAAACATGATCAAGAATAGGAATAGGAAGATGAGAACTACGCGGAGGACAGTATATCTTAAGTAAAGGGGGAAAGCAACGGAGCATCCAAATTTATATGTGCATCTATCTCTGCCTTGTTGCTTTTCCCTGGCTCACGATTAATGCATAGAGTACAGTAGACAGATGCATAAATACGTATTTGTATACTCAATACTGTACACTGTAAACACAAGTCATACATAATATTTCTCGGGCGACATTTTCCCGCCTATATTATATATCATATAAATTTAGGTGGGGTTTTGTAGAGGATGTACAAAATAAATATGAAGGAACATGGAGAATGTACAGTGTACAGTGTATAGACTAAGAACACAGAAACAGAAACAGAAGATGACGAGGAATCCATAAATTGAGTTGGCAGAGTGGAGCACAACACAACATAGTAGAAACACACTGGCGTTGGTTGGTTTGTCTATGGAACTAGAACTAGAACTAGAGCTGGAGCTGAAGTTGGAGAGTGGAGAGGAAACTGGAGGAAGGAAATGTGTAACGAGAGGGAAAGATTAAAGAGAGCCAAATTAATGCTTATGCTATGTGTCTGTATTTGTGTACTGTATCTCGTATTTCCATTTCCCACACATAGATAAATCCAACAGACGATGGATGTGAACGATGAACAAGTCGTCTAGTTTTCCCTCTGCTTCCTCTTCCTTCTTCATCTTCTTCTCCTTCTTGTTGCAACTTCCAAGTATGATTAAATGATTGGTGCCTCTTCCCATTTCGACTCGTCTCTAGATTCTGGATTCTAGATTCTGGATTCTAGATTCAAGATTCCAGTCGCTAGTTTTCTTCAGACTACATTCTAGATTCTACATTCTAGATTCTACATCTTGAACATTTTCTTGCTTTCTCCTTCTTTGATAGCCACTAAAATATTCTGCGGGGATCACAAAAAATAAACCCAACAAAATGAAGAAGAACGAACTGTAACCAAGTCAAAGTTTCTATAAGTCAACTTTCTCTTCCTCCTTGACTCGTGCTCATGTCTACAGTGAACAACTTTACTTTTACTTTCTCCTTTCTCCTTGATATGATATCACTCGTGTAGTTCGCCCAAGGGTTCATATGAAATAAAATCTCCATTTCCATTTTCCATCTAAACTCTTGCTCTGATTCATTCATTCAGCCAGTTACTGACTCTCTGCGGAGAGTACTTCACGTCTTCCCTTCAGTCCATCAAATGCATAATATCTGTCGGCTGTCGGCTCCTGTTGGTATTTGATATAGTAAATAGGAGCAAGATACATGCTTGTATGTGTCTATCAATGTATCGCGCCAGCAGTCAGTCATCCTGTATAATGTATAATCTAAAATGTAGAAAATATGAACCTTCTTAAAATAATAACTAAATGCTTTTCTAATTCTCTAATACTTTTTTCTCCAGCTCTCTCTCTGCTTTTGTTTGTACAAAGTAGACATTTCTACTTTGCTCCACGTCAATGCAAAGATATTCCTACTTCATTTTATTTGATTTGAGTCGAGTCTTTGAGTCTTTGAGTCTTTGAGTCTTTGAATCTTTGTATCTTTGTATCTTTGAGTCAAGTACCTTGTCTTTGACTCAAGACTCAAGACTCAAGATGGATTTGAAGATTTAAAATCCTCGAGTATTCTAAAATTCTAAAATTCTAAAGCTAAAGCAAAAGCAATTCATTTTTGCCCGTCATAAATATCAGTAAATAGGACATGGGATAGAAATCTCCCTGTTTTCCTCCAAAAATTATAGAGATGCATAAAAAGTAAAAAGTAGATGAAGATGAAAATGAAGAAGATGATTCAAATTGAGTCGAGCTCCAGTTTGAGTCAAGTTGAGATGAAAGTTCCCTTTCAACTTTGCAACATTTTATTTTCAAGCGTTGAGCAAAATTTCCATTCTTTAATTCCTCTACTCTCTCCTCAGTCTAATTTGGAAATTTGGACTATTAGAGAAAATGAGTCGAGTCGAATGTTGACTTGACTTGAGTTGAGTTGAGTCAAATCAAAGGACAGAATGAAAATGAAATTCAAGTTTTAAATTGAGCTAAGTGAATGATAAATAAATTTTCCTTGTTCCTTGTACTTGAGACTCAAAACTGGAAACTGTATCCACTTTTATCTGTATCAAGTAAAAATGTACATGTAAATCTGAGTTTCATAAATCTCTTCCATTACAAAGTAACGTGATGTAATGCAATAAAGTACTCTCTAAAGTCTACACTCTAAATTCTACATCCTACATTTTAAGTAAAGGGATGAGAAGACTTAGGACTCAAAGTATCTATGAAAAAATGAGTAATTTATATTGTACATTTATACATAATGCAGAGTAAGTTGTAGTTTGTAGTTATCTCTAAATTCTACCATAAGTACGGCCGAAAGTCATAAATTCATGCGTTAAAACACTTACAACTCACTCATCACTCTCTTGACTCTAGACTCTAGACTCTAGACTCTGGACTCTTGAGTTGAATTTTTAAGACGTCTCTAGTCCACATTTCATTACCCTCATTATTCAGTATCTCACAGTTTTGACTGCAAAATTTCCAGCCAAAGTTGACTTTGCATAAAAATCTCTACGTCAAGTAGAACATTTAAAGCAGTTTAAAAGACCCCTTTTTTCACATAATACATTTATAAATATCAACATTTTTACACTGAGCGGAAGCGGAAAAGCAAAGGAAATTTGATAAACTATGTTAATTATCCTTGTTTCTTTTCTTGTGACTTTCAGCTTTTGAAGTCAGACTTAATTAACTTTCTTTGATTTTTAAACAACATGAAAGTAAATGTCAAAGTCAAAGGAAATGCAATTGTATTTTTTTTTAAATGTTACAATAATATTTACCACTTGACATGAAAATCAGAGCTACAAAGTAGCTTTGCCCTCCGAGCTCGGAGTTTTGAGTATGTACTTACAACTTACACCATGGCCAGTAGACAGTAGACAGTAGATAGTAGACACAGTGAATATGGAACAAGTTGCAAGTGGTGTGTTAGAAGAAAGGGGAAAAGAGAAAAGAGAAAGCACAAAGTAAAGTACAGGACCATAACAATCATGTTCAAGTTGACGATAGGAATGAAGAAACATTTTCAAGTATATTTACGTGTATAATCTGAGTTTCTATGTACAATGTACAATGTACAATGTACATGCAGTGAAAGTCAAGAGAGAGGATGAAAGAGTGTGTCAGAAAGCGTGTCACTTCAAGAGCACTGTTTTATCTCTTCCACTTTCCCGGAATAAAATCCATACCTGAGCACAGAGGAATAAGCATAGAGAACAGAGCGTTTTGAGTTTTGAATTTTGAGTACATAGGAGAAAGTACGTGGACCAACGACCAACAAAAACCAGAGACAAGGAATAAAGACAAGTGTTCCAGTGCAGGGTATTGGCTCACTGAACTGAGCTGAATTGAGCTTGGCTCAACTTTACAGAGCTGAGCTGAGCTGAGTTGAGCTGAGATTCTCCTGAGAGAGAGATGGGAATGGCCGTCAGATTTTGTTAATTGCTTTGAAATTTGATTAAAGTATCTCCTTTGCTCTGGGTTTCTTGAGTTCTTGATTTCTGGAGCTTCTTTCACGAAAACTCGTGGGATAAGACCCAACTTGGACATTTTATTTCTTATCTTGTCTCGAGTCTGGAGTCTAGAATCTGGAGTCTGGATAATTCTGCTCTCTTTTATATGTATTTCATCTGCGTACCTTGCACACTGTACATTGTAGATTTGATGGTCATGTTCCCATTAAAATACTGCGGACAGTAGAATGTAGATTGTAGTAACAGTCGGGAAGACAGTAGCTACAGAAACCACAAACTTCAAATACCTTGAACATACAAATTTGTAGTATATTATTATTATTATATTAAGTTTAAAGTGCACAATTTCAACATTTCTACTAGTTTTATCAAACAACTTGGAAATTTTAGAGTGGCATGTGAAATAGCCAATGATGTACTTTGCAGATTACATAAATTTGTATTCTGTACACTGGAAAAGTAATCCAACTTGTATTTTCCTCCTTTCCGATTTTAATTTTGATTTTAATTTAGCTCTTTTAAATTACGAGTTTGTGAAAGGAGAAAGTCAGAGATATCTGATAGTTTTCTGATCATTTCTCTAGAGTCTCTGGAGAGTCTAGAATCTAGAGTCTAGAGATTCTGAAGATTCTGAAGATTTTGTGTTCTTATACATTTATTTTGCTTTTTGGTCCTCATCTTCCCATTTCCATCTTAGCATCTCAGATCTTAGCCTAATCATCTTGCTCCCGTTTCCTTCTTGACTAATTTTTAGGTTGTCCCTGACTTGTGAGTTGTGAAAATAAAAAGAATGGGCCCACTATTCTTAACATGTAACTACGTACACTATACACTTTACACGAGTCCAATTGAAATGCATATTTGTATTCCTATTCAAAACTTTCGGCATACTTTCGAGCTCACGAGTACTTGACTCTCGAATCCCAAAACTTGAAATTATTAGGTACAAAAAGGAAATGTGGAAAAGTAAAAGGAAAATGATGCTAAAGAAAAATGAAATGAAAGGAAAGGCGCTTTGGGTTTTGAGTCGAGTTTCAAGATGCCTTTTCCCTTTTTTCTTTGGTACTTTGTACTTTTGTATTCTGAAATCAAGGAGATCGGGGATACTTTTTGCTCTTGACTCTTGACTCTTGACTGCTTGTTAAGACTGAGGTTGAGACTTTGAGACTGACTGCTTTCCGGTTATGTTCTTATTCTTTCATTCAATTTATCATCCAAGATGAAAATGATGAATCGTTGGAAATTTAGAAATTTGAAGCCCGGGGAAAGCAAAGGAAAGCAAAGGAGAAGGCAAGACAAAGGAAAGAACAAAAGCATAAAAGGCAAAATAACAATCTCATCTTTTGGGGTCCCAATGGAATAAAATTTTAAGTCTGGTCCTTTTCAAATCAGAGTTGAATTCCAGATTCCTGATTTTAGATTGTAGTCAGATTCAAAAAGTCAAGTTAAGCTATCAAAGGACGACGCGGACGATGACGACTAAGGGGCAAACTAAACTAAACATGATGATCAGTATGTATTATATTACGCATAATGTCTAATGTCTAGAGTCTACATCTTACATGTTAGATGTAAAAAAGATGTAGTTAAATAACTAACCAAAAGTAAAATAAAATAAATCCAGTACTTTTCATTCTCCTTCTTCTTGCTGCTTTAGTTTTATTCCATTCTATTCTGGTCTGGTAATAAATGAGTCCTCGGTGAGTCAAGATTCAAGACGCAAGAGTCAAAGAAATACATAAAGATAAGAAAAGGAGGAAAAAGTTCGTTTGTGCCCAAAATATTATTATTATGACTTTTCCACGACTCCATTTCAATTCCAATTCCAATCTTTAACTCTCCACTCTCCAGACTCCAGTCTCTAGTCTCCAGGTTCGTATAATATTAGTTGATAGTTGATAGTTCATAAAACTTGTAATGATGAACTCTGTTCTGTTCTGTGGTTTGGTTTGGTTGGGTTTGGTTTGGTCTACTTCTACATTCAACTCTTCATCTGGTTCTTAGTGGAGAGTAATCGGTATTTATATTAGTTTCGTCTTCATCTCCATCGTCATCGTCATGACGATGAGGATGACGATGAAGATCTTGCTCAACTCCATTAATAATAATAATGGTAATAATTCTCCACCTCTCATGAACATACCTCTCTCGCTCTCTCTTTCTCTTTTAGTCTCTAGCCACATCCCGAGAAACAAAAACTTTTCTTTGTAAACTATCCACGTATCCTTTTTAGTCCAAAGTGACTCAGTCATTCATTATATCTGTAATAATTATTATTATAGAGGAATTTCTCCGCAAATCACGCCTCGTGACATGACTTGCCTCGGTTTGGTTGGTGCGTTGCCTTATGTTGTGTTTCGCTTTGTGTAAAGTAAGACTAGTGACTCTGGATTCTAGATTCTAAATTCTAGATTCTAGACTCTAGACTCTAGATTCAAGAGAAGTCATTCATCCTGCTAAATTTACAAAAGGAAAGTCTAGAGGGCAAACTGTAATGTGACTGTACTTTGCGTTTAGTTGACGAGACTCGAGAGCCGAGAGTTGAGAGTTGAGAAGAGTTGAGTGATGAGCGTGATGATGATGAATGATGGCAATGAAGTCAGTCCCAAATTATTATTGCAAATTGGCGCAGGTACTCTAACAGCCATAGTCTCCATGGGCAAGTCAAATTATGTATGTAAAATTACTCTTCTTTCGCCTCTAGCTTCAACCGTAGCACAGAAAAACCGCACAGAAAGAGAAATCTAGAACAGAAAGTATAAGTAGAGTATAAAGTACAGTTTATATGTATTGCTACTGTCTCTATACAAATTTGGAGTAAAATCTGAATTCATATTCCAACTCTACGTCTGGTTTCTGGTCTCTGGTCTCTGGTCTCTGGATTCTGGATTCTGGGCTACTCCGAGAAAATACTCATCGACCCTTCGTCAGTTTAGCACATATGTACTTTTACTTGTACTCGTCTTGGAATTCGAATTCGAATTCCACATCCAATTTCGTTTTTTGGCACAAGTTTTGAACGGTAGGCAGTGAGAAGACCAACAGACGTATCTAGTATCTTGTATCTACTTCTACACTAATAAAAATCCTAAAGGAAGAAAAACAGAAAGAATGAGATGTGAGATGAAATACATTTGAGAAAGAAAAGATTTCGTTTTTCCCTCTTCCCTTTTGCCTGCCTTTGCCTCTGCCTCTGCCTCTGTCTTTGTTTCTGTTTTTGGGTTTCTGGTCCGGGTATTTTTGCAAGGAGTAAGCAGCAAACAAGCACGCCTTTCTCCTTTCTCTTTTCTCCATTCACCATTCCATTGCTCCCAGTACTTTTTACACACACAAAGGAAATTGATAAGAAGACAGGATAAAAGATAACCAAGAAAGAGAGAGACAATAGCTGACTTGAATGAATGAATGAAATAGGAATGGCTCCAACACATTGATATCTCCTCCACTCACAAGTCAGCTCAATTCGACTCAACTCAACTCAACTCCACTTCACTCTATTCCAGCAATTCTTGTGCAGTGAAAGGAGCATGTCAATTTTCAAAGGAGAGCAACGCCAATATCACAGAATTGAAAAACTATTCAACTCGACTACTTTTCTGTGACAAAAGATTACAGAGTTGTAATTGAATTTGGTCAGTATTTCAAGTATTTCCAGTATTTCCAGTATTTTTAGTATTTCTAGGATTTCTAGGATTTCCATCATTTCAATTCTCCGGTCCAGTCCAGTCCCAGTAAATCTAGTCCAGTACTTGGATCACTTTTAACGAAACATACTGCCTCTTTTATTTTCAAAACCAGGAGGGAAGAAAAATAGCTTTCATTGAAATCAAAATTGATAGTGATATGATTGCGTCCATTTTGAACGTAAAAAACAAGTTGCAAGTACAAGTTTAGAGTTAAAATAAAATGTCTTTTGTATTTTGTACTTTGATGGCCAAACGTAAAAATAAAATGTTGATTTTGATTTTGATTCCGATTCCATTTCGGTTTCGGATTTATGGAAAAATGGTAAATGGTAATGAAATTAAATGAAATGATTTCAATAGAAACACATTTAAGAATAGAATTTTTATTATTGTGATCCTTGAAAGCTAAAGAATAAGAAGGGACACATGTACCTTGTGCATAGTAGTTCTAGTGCTAGTAAATGTACATGAGAAGAAGAACAAGCCACCAAATTGCTATAAAATAGAGAACATTGTGATTGTGACTGGTGTGATGGATAAAAGATGGTATTGGAAAATGGGATGGTTCAGTTATAGAAATAAAAGGAGTGGAACCCCCGAACATTGGAACATGTGAACACGTAAGAAATATCAGAGTGAAGAAAGAACAAGTTAATCCCATGAAGAATGAGGAAGGATATGAAAAAAGATTCCTCTCTCTTCTTTGCGTTTTCCTCTTGAGCCTTCCGTCTTGTGTCTTGAGCTTTGTGTCTTGTGTCTTGAGTCTTGAGTCTTGAGAAAAGATTGAGATAGAGATGGACACAGAGAGACAAACACATATACATTCTAGATGAGAGTTTTGGAGGCTGGATAAATAAGATAGTGGAAAAGGATGTAGAGTGTAGAGTGTAGAGGTAAAAGTAGATAGGTTGAGGTAGAAATAGAACCAAAACCAGAACCAGAACCACAAAAACTGGAGCTGTACAAACATGAAGAAAATGAAAGGAAAGAGAAGAATAGAGCAAGCGACATGTACAATGTATATTGTACAGTGTACAATGTCGGTGTACACATCGGTCGACAGTCGACAGTCGACGGTGGAGAGCGAGAGAAAGAATGAAAGTCGTGTGTAGAAACTCAATTCACTCACTCAATCTTTTCTTTGCATTCAGCATTCAAGCCGAAAAAACAAGTCGTCATAGATGACACACCGAGGACACTGTAAATGTATTGTACATCCTACATTCTACCTTATACATTTTTACACAACCACAACCACAACCACAACCTCTGCCTACAAACACACACACATATATATACAAAGATAATGTTGAGGCAGTAGAACCCAGCAGAACCAACCACACTGGCTTTGGCAATAACAAAACATGGTAAAAATCCCACCTTAAAGCCCACTGCCAACCACCATTAAATTCATACAGATTTCATTTCCTCTCACTCTGTTTTTCTCCCACCGTTCCCATCTCAATTCTCAATTCCTCCTCTTCCTGCTGTTTCTCCTTTCTCCTTTCTATTTTCTACTTTCTACACTTATTTTACTTTCCTTCCTTTTATTTTCATTGTGTACCGCTCTCCAGGAAAAACCCAGACTCTGACTCAAAGTTAAACCAAACCAAAGTAAACAATGAGAATAAAGTGTATTGTGAAACGGGGCTAATGTCACCAAAACAAGTAGATGGGAGATGAGAGGATGGAGCTCAAAACACGTAGAAGAATAAGACACATACAAAAGGAAAGAATGGGGAGTTGAACTCAAAAACTCAAAATCCGCTTTTCCCTTCTACATCATACAACATCAACATCAACATCAACATGAGCACTGTGAACTATCGACTAAAAATAAAAAAATATTTGATTCTTTCTCCCTTTCTCATCCCGTTCCTCCCTACTTTTTACACTTCTTTGACTTTGACTTTTCTTTCTTTCCACTGCTGTATTTTTCCAATCCATACTCTTCCTTTTTGATTCGGTTTTGGTTGGTTGGTTGGGTGGGTGGCTGGGTTTGGTTGCTATTGTCATCTTTATTTCTCAGCCATACGGTCTCATCCTCATCCTCTTTTTATTTTTTTGCAGATATTGTGATAACGTGCCGAATGTAGAATGTGGAGTTAAGCATGGGAATGAGAAAGATAGAGAAAGTAAATGCAATGCGACTTGACTCGACTTGACTTGACTTCATCTCATCTTCACCGCGGTAGTTTTTTTCACACTGTTAGTGGATTTGAATTGGGATCTAGATCTGGATCTCAATCTGGATTTACCAGCCAAATCAAACCAATAGAAATAGAAATAGAAATATAAATAAAGAAAGGATTTTTCCTCTTTGTACTCGACTCTGTTATTCTTTTTCTTATTCGTGGATATTTCTTGTATTGTGTATGTTGTATGTTGTATTTTTAGTAGTACACGTACGAGCTTGAATTACACATGGAAAGTGGAACACGGATGAAATCCATGTTCCATGTTCCATGTTCATATTATAATGGAAACGACCATGTGGATCTGCAATTTCTGGCTAAAGTGTAGATTAGCCCGCCTTTATGAAACATACATGTGAGCATTACAAATTCTATATTCTACTTTCCATTTTCTAGAATCCAGAGCCTGTCGATTGTGGATTGTAGCCATTCAGATTGGATACACGGCGGCTAAAAGTGTAACGATGTTACAAAACACAAAATACAAAGCAGAGAGCACAAAGAACATTCATGATGTTGTAGTAGTGGATTCATGTAGTTTTTGTCATTGTCATTATTTTTATGTACATGTATGAGTAATTTATTCAAGTACGCTCTTTCCCTTTCTCCATCTTTCCTTTGTATTTGTGTTTGTATTGAATTTGGGTCTGAATTAGCCATACATCCGTACCTATTGACAATACAATACAATAAAATACAACACAATGTATCTTACCTCTACAATGTACAATGTACAATGTACAATGGACAATGGACAAAGTAAAGGCAATGCTTGTAAGTATGTATGTGAGCTTCAACGAGTCAAAGTATGAGAAAGGTAATTTGGGGAAGGGAGAGAGAAGTAGAGAGAAAACTCTTAGTTTTTTCCATCAGGCAATAGCTTGAGCTAGTTCTAGTTCTAGTTCTAGTTGTGAAATATCCAACTCGAACGTCTAACCACATCACAAGACTTTTTCCTATTGCCAACATCAACATCGTCATCATCGGGAATACAGTAGAAAGTGGTAGCTCAGGCTCTCTGCTCTGCAGTCTGATCATGTACAGGAGCTGAAGCAACATTATTCTGTAGTCCGGAGTCCGTTCCCTTTCATCTCTCTTTTTCTACTCATATTCCATATGAACAAACAAACCTTTATGGTTCAGTTTCCAACCTTCTAAACAAGGCCGGTGTACACACCTATATTGTATAGTGTACATTGTACATTGTATATAGGAAAGATCGCTTAGACCGAGTCCGCGCTCGACTCTAAATTCTAAATTCTAGATTCTAGATTCTCGATTCTCGATTCAGTCTCGATCCTTGGATGTATAAATAAATTCCTTAATAAAATCCCCTTTATTTCGTCCTCTGTCACATTCCTTCTTTCTTCTTGTGTCGTACTTTATTTCGTATTTTGTGCCCAACGGATTTTAACATTTTAAAAATTCTTTTCAAATTCAAACTCTCTATGTACATTGTCTATTGTCCAATATTTTTTAAACAAGAATATCAAGTCCGAGTCCATCTTGAATCTTGAAGGAACAAGGAACAAGAGGAAAAGATGATTTTCAGTTAGTTTTATCTATTGTTTTGGGATTAATAATCTAACAAGTAAGAAGAAAGAATAAAACATCCCAATGCGAATCCAAAAGCTGCTGTTCAGCAACATCCTGATAAATAAGCATTTCGGGAACAAAGTGGAAATCGAAGCAAATATGGTACATAATAACATGTCGCTCAAAATGACGATGACGATGACAATAACAGAAAAAGATTAAAAGCAAGACAGGAAAGATAAAAAGGGAAATAAGATTTAAAATTTTATTCCTGTTTTGTATGATATGATGATGCTGAAGAATTATGAATTATAATTCTACCCATGTTATTAGCCATCTTATTCTCTATGGGCTGCGGGTTTATTCATTGTTCATTGTGTGTATTCCCAGTTTTCCAGGATTTTTGTTTCTTGTTCCGTGTTCCAAGTATCATTTGGTTTGGTTTGGTTTATTTGTGTTGGATTTTTCCCTTCGGATAGTTTTAACTCGTGATATTGTGCTCATGTTGCTTTTATTTTATTTAAAAATACATTTTCCTCCTGGTTTCTAGTTTCTAGTTTGTAGTTCCTAGTTTGGAGTTTAGAGTTTGGAGTTATGAAGAGAGGAAATAAAACAGTGAGAGCATCAAGAATGAGAGGGAAATTGTAAGAAAGTGAGACCTGAGGGAACCATTGAAAATCTGTATGGTTTAGAAACCTCTTTGGTATTCTACCATTTCCACAGTGTATCGTGTATGACATGTAATGCATAATATACCAAGACTTTCTAGAATTTAGAATCTAGAATTCGTACAATGATGTACTCTTCGACATCCTTGCTGCACTACATAATACATAATCATCTTCAATCTTGAATCATCTTAGGATCATGAAAAACATGACTAGGAAAAAAGACCAAGAAGTAATAAATTGAGTAAAAAACATGATACATAATACAGTAAATGCACATGTGAAGAGAAGAAACGGCAAGTTGTGAAAGGCTATGGAAAAAAGAGAAAAATAAGTCTCTCTCCATCTTCCTTCTACAATGCACATTCTAGAATCTGGAATCTACAAGGTTTAAATTTGGTGCAATACAAGGATTATTATAAGAACAATGTGCTGGAGGGATGAACAGGAAAAAACTTTTCTTTTCTTTTTTACATGTTTTTTTGCTCTCTTCATCTTTTCAAACACATGCTTTGCCTTGCCTTGTCTTGCTTTGGTTTTCTATCTATCTTCTTCTCCTTGTGGTGTGTTGAGATACTGTGGTCGTATTTTATAGTAAAAAATGCCATTTTTATAGCGCATCTTTTTTCTTACATATCCTCCATGGAAGAGAAAGTGGAGAAAGTTACACACGCGCCTATTTATGTATAAGTGTACAATGTGTATTTTACCCTTTGAATCGAATCAGAAATGCAGAAAATCTCAAAACATCAAGAAAGTTTTAATAATGAGCTGGTAGTGTAATTGAATGGGACAGGAGCATCATTTGTCATCAAATTAGGTTTCTTACAGGATCAAAATGATTCCAGTTGGACAAAAGCATCAAGCATCAAGCATCGAGAATCGAGAATCGAGAATTGAGAGCTTTTGAGGAAAGTAAAACATCAAATGATTTTATTGTGTGGAGCTTCAAGTAGACTCGGCTCTCGGTTCACAACTTTCAAATTCTCAAATTCTGTAATTCTAGAATTCTCAAGTCTCAAGTCTCAATAAGTAGAAAAAGATGAAGATAAAGCATGTCGTGAAATTGTGAACTGTGTAAAAAGCACATCAACTCCTCTTTTTTCCCCTTTTCTTTCCTCTATCTTCTGGGCTTTTGGTTCTCGGTCTATCTATTACCAATCTATCTATCCACTTCTCTTTCTCTCCGTCTTTGCTTTTTTTTTTTAAAAAAAAGGACATAAAATATAATATAATGCTTTCTCCCTCTACTTTTTAAATCAGACGTCTTATAAAGTTCAGCACCTGGGAAAACGATGCAGAAAAACGGGAGAGAGAAAGCAAAAGAAAGGGAGAATGAACAGATGAAAAAAGAACAGCTCTCAATCTCTCGCTCTCTAGTTTCTGGTTCTCTAGTTTTTTAGTATTTTTTTCTTTGAATGTAATATAAAATGCTGGTGAATCCTCTTGAACTCTAAAAGAGGAAGACGGAGAAGACGGAGAAGAAAAGAAAGAAGTAGTTTTTTTCTCAACCTCAAAATTTTCTCTTTCAACTTTTTCCCTCTATGTGCGAGTCATTGGCAAAATATAGATATTTTTTCCTCGTACTACATATTCTGCAGCATCTAGCATCCAGTTTCCAGTGTTGTCGTCTTGGTATTGGTCTTCTTCCTTTTTCCTTGCGGTTATTACAGAGGCAGGTCATTCATTAAAAGTGGAAGTAGAATCGAGCCACGTAATTTATTGGTTGACAGACTCTTGAATTCATCTACGTAACTTTTCAGTTCAGTTCAGTTCAGCTCAGTTCAAAGTCGCTCAGCTATGCCCGACAACGACTATGCTGTGATATCCTACGCTATGCCTCGCTATTGTGGGTTCTTCTCTCCTCCTCTCATCCGTTCCTACCATTACTTTTGAAAATCTTGGTTTCTACTTGTTTTCAACTCTTGGCATGGCATGGCATGCATTGTAGAGCATTGGTTCCAAGTTTTTCTCCTCTTGATTCTGTTTAGTGTTTGGGGATTGCCATTGCTTCAACTCCAACTCCAAACTTAGACGCAGGTAGATCTAGAATCTAGAATCTAGAATCTAGAATCTAGATTTAGATGTAGATAGACGATGAGCTGAATTCTCTATCTATCTCATCTGATCATTTTTTATTATTTCTCCATTCTCTTCCCTCTTCATCCTCTTCTTGCTCCTTATAGCTATTTCATTTTTTCTTTCTTCCCACTTCCCACACATACCGAACCATACTACATGCTACATAATATATCAATATCTAGCGTAATACCGTGAGATGAACTTTCTTTTTTTCTACCTCCGACCACGCATGAGATTCTCTCTTTTCTGTACACTATTCGCGTATGTACAATGTACAAGTGTGAGGAGAGAAAGGGAAAAGCGTGGAAGCTTCAGGAGTGTATGGATTCTAGATAGGTAGTCTAGTAGTTTCTTCATAGAATTATGATGATGACGATCTGATCTCTGATGTCTGATGATGTCTTCTTTCATCTAAAATTAACCAGACGATAATAAGCTCAAGGGAGGGAACAAACAAAAATGCTGCACAGTGTACGCTGCACACCCACGCCCTAAACATAAACATCGTTCATCGCTTACCGCTCATCGTTCATCGCTCACTGTACACTGTACATTGTACATGTTTAAACTGGAACGATCAGAACCAAGTGAAAACCGGCATTAATTGCAGCAAAGCAAAGAAATTAGAGGCAGCTTATGGAAAAATAAAGCGAATTGTTTTCTTTCAAGTTTTGAAGTGAATATGACATTCGTACAGTATTTTTACAGGTTTAATATTTTTTGCGGGAGAGAAATCTCCTTTATTTATTTCTTTATTCTCTTTCTTCCTTTACCATTAATCACAATGGAATGGAACTTTTTGAGTACTGTTTATTTACTTATTAAATTAGATTTGGAATTGAAATGGACAGCAGACAGGTGGAAAAATAAAATTGGGAAGTGAATAGAAAATATCGTACCGTACACCATGCAACAAAAAGGATGACGGAAATGGAAATAAAAATAAAGTGTGGGAAAAAACTATGCTCTTGGATTTCTTTTTATCTTTCTTTTGTAGTTACTTTTGTGCAACTCGATACTCGATACTCGATACTCGGTAACTGGATGAGCTAAATTTATGATTTCTGCAATTCGGTATTCTATACGCTTTCAATTAGTCGTGTATTTTTTTCATTTGGAGAAAACAAAACACGCCTTAATATTATGTGGATGAGTGAACCAGTCCATGTGAGAATGAGATTAAAAAAACGATAAAAGTGAAAGTGGTAGTGAAAGCACGGAGAAAGTAGAACATATATTACGTGTAGATTGTACATTGCACATACAATATAAACACCAAGAACAAGGATCCGTCTTCATTATCGTCAATTCTTACCCATCCATTTTCTCACGAGTTGACGTCTTTCATCTTGCTTTTCTTGAGCCGGATCTGTTATCTCATAGAAAAATAAATGAACAAATGGAAAAAGAGAAAAAATAAATAGAGAAAATAGAATGCTTTGAGGGTGTGTCATATTTGAGTATTGAGTATTGAGCATTGAGGATTGAGGATTGAGGATTAATGATCCAACTGATAAAACTTGTAAAATTTGTCCTATAAATTTAATGTACCAAAGAAGGTTAATTATCATCATATAAATTACTACATTAGTTTGAACCATATTTGCAAAAATTTTAAACTAGACACTAGACAGTACTGATATTTAAGTGGCCATTAATTTATTACACAATAATATTTTTACTATTGGCTGTTATTTCCTCGAATTTTGGTTTTACTTGTTTTTATTTTGATATGACCCTTTTAGCCTTTGGGGCGTTTTCACTGCGCCATTATATCATCAGTATCAAAATCAGAATCAGCATGTTATTATTATTATTATTGTAATTTAAACAGTTATAAATGCAACAGCTCAAATCTCAAATCTCAAATCATAATCATGTATCTTGGAAATGCAGAGCGTAAACCATAAACCGTTAAACGTTCCCCGTAATCCTTGAGCAGGTGTATTGTGTATTTAGTATTGAGTAGGCGAAATAATTCATTAGTATACACTACAGACTAGAGAATATAGCATAAAATTTTAAACGAGCCATCAAGTTGCTGTAAAACATTGTAAATAGTTTAACTTGAAAATGTAAAATCTAAATACGAGGAATGAGGAGATGAAGCCTCGGAGCAATATAAAATCCTTGGTTGGAATTACAAATTACGCAAATCATTAATTTTATCATTTGCAAGAAAATCCCAAAGGAGGTACTTTGAGTGTTTACAAATATCAGTAAATATCATATTTAGTAGTGCTCACACATTTATCCATTTATTCATTCCCTTTCCCCGTACTGTGTACTTTCTTCTTCTTCCTTCCGGCTACTTAATACAGAGAGAGACAGTCAGTACTTTTAAACTCATTTTATATCCTTTTACGGATAAATAACAACAACAACAGCTTAAACTGTGTAGGATTGTAGAATGTAGAATTCACAGTAAGTAGACAAGTCCTTTTTGGATAGGTTGAAAGGCTTTCGTAATCACGGATAATGTACAATATACATTATACATAGATGTATGTGTCTAGTGTCTAGTCTGGGTCTTTAGGAAGAGCAGAAGAGAAATGGCGCACCTGAAGCTGTGATTCATAATTTACAATCCCTGTGTATAAACACTTATAAACATTGGATGGCATTATCCAGAAAGGGGATCAAATGAGGGTGAGATGCGGTATTTAGACTGTAAAACGCTCTCATCTTAATGTGTAATGTCTCGAGTCTTTGTATATTTTGGATCTGCGTCTGGTTCTGTTTCTGGTTCTGGTTCTAGCCTTAATATTGTAATATAAGAGTCATTTGCAGTAGTAAAATTATTAGAATTACAGGATATTAACGAAACATTGCCGATTACAAAGTAATGGCGTGATAAAAGGGATTTATAGGCTATGTACAATTTGGATGTGCAATGTACAATGTAAAATGTACACTTCAAAGTTTACATCAGATGAGTACCATCATTTTACATGCCCTTTCCAAGGCCATGCACCGGAACGTCTGTGCATAAGCTGTATTTGAGCAGTTTAAATTCTAGAATTTAGATTTTAGATTCTAGATCCTGTTATTTTTTACCATGTACAAAAAAGACTAGAACGCTAAGTATCGTAAAATAAACTGCATCGTACAGCGGATTATGAATTATGGATTATAGATTACGGATAAACCATCCACAGACAACAGGATCCCCGTGAACTGGAACTACTGGAACATTTAAACACATTTATGCCAATGTTCAAAAAGTTTTTTACCCTATATCAACAGTAATTATTACGACTATCAGTATTATATCGCGGATCTCGGGTGAATCCATTCATTTTGTTTGCAGTTTGTATTTGCATTGCAGTTGACACTTGGACAACACATGAGAGTTTCCTGGATATTAGTACACATGCAACATACATATATGCATAAAATACAGAATTCTCAATTCTCAATGCTCAGTACTCAAAACTCGTGTATTTTATTCAAACGCCGTTGTCAGCTTCTCTACCGTCTACAACCTTGTGCAATGAAAATGTATAGACTAGATTTAGGATCTAGGATCTAGAATCTAGGATTTCGTACATATACCAATAGTTTTGTCTATAGTCTGCAGTCAGTACTGCCTTTGCTGTGTTTACGTAGACTGTAGATTGTAGATATCGGAAGCTTGCACTCAAAACTGGATGCTGGAAACTTGTACCTCCTATTTCAACTTTTGGGAAAACGGCAATGACAACGGCAACTGCTGCATCAGATTTGAAGTGGATTAAAGTTTATCTAGGGAAAACAGGGACAAAGTAGGGAAATGGCCATAGAGGCAAAGAGACAGCCAGACAATCAGACATGGAAGCAAGCAAAAGTGTAAATTTGGGAGAATTTCAGAGCGCTTTGGAAATGAATACGGTTTGGTATTGGAGATGGAATCTAGAATCTAGAATCTAGGAGCGCATTTATTCACACTTGATGACTATAATGTGTAACATTCGCTTTACGATATTGATCGTTGAAATTAAGCAGCATCCTTCTCCTTCTCTTTGTCGTTTGACGAGAACGAAAAGGAGAACGAGAGCGAGAATGAGAGAGTGGAGGTAAGATGTATATCACGGTGCATAACTGTGATATAAATGTTAGCTATAGTTGTGCACAGTGGGAATCGAAAATTGGAGCTAAAGCTGGTGCTGCAACTAGGAGCTAGAAGCTGAGGAATGGAGAGAGTATTATATTTTGGATGCTGGAAGGTAAAATTGAATAAACATGGGTACAGGAGTACCTAAAGAGGGAGCGAGCTAGAAGAAACGAGAGATTATAATATTATATTGAAGT
>JAQGBH010001534.1:0-31663 GCA_034698265.1 Sminthurinus aureus | reverse complement strand
GAAAAAAGTTTTGAGCCAACCCGCGTATTTTACCATAAGAAATTGAATTCATGTACATATTTAAAGAACATGTCTATAATACATAATAAAAACGCTTGTACAAAAATAAATTAAATCTGTTGTTGCGTTCATCTCGATTCTTGACCTATATAATATTTTACAAACTACAAATAAACTATGCTATAAATCTATACATAATACGTAATAATATTGACACTGCACTGTACACTGTCAATAAAATGGTCAATTGTACAGCCTATTTGATACTTTGTATTTTTTTACTGTACACATCAACTTGCTATACGTATTTCCTATAATAATTGATAATATAAAAGCTACCAGGTAAAAAACGTATAATATATTATTATATTTGCTATATAATTTTTGTTCATTGCTGAATGGGGAGGAATTTCTTTGTTTTGGGGGGGGGGGGGGAATTAATACTCGATAATTAGTAATTAATAATTAAGCTTCAGAAGATGAAGATAAAGATGTGGACAACGATGAGGAAGATGACGAACTTGAGGGAGTTGATGGTGATGGATGACTAACAATAGGAAAGAATGCTTCTAAGGGCAGGGAAGGGTCTTGATCCATATTGAAAACGGAGAAGGGGGAAATTGTTGATGTGGGGAGATTGTTATTGTTATTATTATGGATATTGATATTACTTATACTACTGCTCTTTAAGAAAGGAGAGGTGAAACTTGGAACGGATTCCGAACCAGAAGCTTCTTGACTCTCATCCCTCACATTTTTATTACTATTGCTATTTTTAAGTTTATCTTTATAAGCCATGGTTGTTGTGGGTCGTTGACTTGATATGAGTCGCTTAGTGGCCGCTCGATCTCTAATGAATGATGTGCTGAGAGAAGCCGTGACGATGGCCCGACCTTGACCTCCTCCAGAGCCAATAGGTTTTCCAGTGGTCGTTGATGGTCGATCAGTCGATGTGGATGTTGATTTTTGTGTTGTGGATCCTCTTGCTCGTTTCCTTTGGATAGCAAATTGAATCTTGGATTTTGAGGGGAGAGTTGTAGAGCTGGAAGTGGATGTGGAGGTTCTAGTAGTTGTTACTGGAGGAGCAGGAGTGGTAGTGGTCGTAGTAGTAGTTTTTCTTGTTGTTGTACTAGTACTAGTTGAGCTTAAGGAAATAAATTCTACATCTGAATCCTCATCCTCGTCCTCTTCTTCAGAAGTATTCTTCTCTTTTTTACTTTTACTACTATTTTTCTCCTTGTCCTTGTCGCTGCCTTTGGATTGAATAGGGACGACCACAACTGTACTTGCTCTCTGGTCCGCATCATCTTCATCATCAATGTCAAGGGGAAGAGATGGACTTACACTGACTGATTCAGCATCCGAATCATCATCATCACTATCCGTATTTGTGTTTTTGATCACACTACTTTCAAGATTGGTCCCATTTGTTGGTTTGGGAATGGAGAGGACCGCAGCAATTTCTTCAGAGTCAACCTCCGTTGAATTGTTGATGGTACTGGGTCCATCCTCCAACAGTTCACGATCATCCTCCAATAGTTGATTGTGAGGAGTTTCAATCACAGTGTGATGATGTGTAATTTCTCGTTTATTATTTGTCGTGTCAGATCTGGACTCGGCGGATGTAAAATCAGTATCAGAGTTTGGATCCAAATCGGTCTGAGACACTCTTCTTCGAGCACCTGGAATAGTTCAAGAGAAAAATACATATTATTCACACATCAAAACAAATCACATACAATCACAGTCACAGGCACAATCATCATAAATAGTAATAATTATTTTTTATTTTTTTTCTTATTTATTATTTGTATATTTTATTTAAATACCCTGAAGTCGTTTTCTCTTCTCCTGTAATTTCAAAGAAACGGATCCAGGTGGAATTCGTCTGGCGGGTTTTCTCTTAATAATGACATCCTCTGGTTTCAATTTGATCGACTCTGGAATACTATCCTCAGCTGGAGGGGTTAAATTTAAAGGTTTCCTCTTTGCATGACTCTGATGGAATTTGGTGGGTGGGGTAGCTGTCGTTGTTGTTGAACTTCGAGATTTCGTTGTTTTGGCCAGTTTAAAATTAGGTCGTGTCTTTGTAGTCAATTGAATTGGAGATTTGGTAACAGTGAAAGGTGGATTATCCTCTCGGAACCTACTGCTAAATCGTCCTGGTGCTTCTGTTGGTTTCTTGAAAATTCGGACAGAGGATTGAGTGAAACGAGGACCTTGACTGGATGTGTCAGTAGATGGCTCTGCAGTTGTGGTTGGTGATGGGGCTGCTGCTACTGCTTTATGACTATTTGAAGGATGGATTTGTCGTTCATGAACTTCCTTTGCTTCCTCCGGTGTTTGCTCATCTTCACTGTCAGTTGGGGATGGGGCGGGTTTTTGTTTGAGACGGAGACGATGACCGGAGCCCGGACCGGAACCAGATCCAGAAGAAGGTCGAGGCCGTAGTTTTCTTGGTGCTTGAGGTTTAGGAGCTGGGATTGGTGGGTCTTCATGGTCACGAGAGGGGGAAGTTGGTTTTGGTTTTTTAAACACAGGACGACCGCCAGGACGCCTTCTATTAAATTTCCTAACTTCATTCGGTGGAGTTTCCTCCTGATCAACAGTTGCTGAGGGTCGACTTGTCACTGGAGAGAAGGGTGAATGAGAAACTTCCTCACTTACAGAAATAATGATTTGCTCTGTCGTCGTTGTGATGACAGGTTTTTCTGTTGTAACAGTTCCCGTTTCTGCTCCCGTTTCTGTAGTGTGACCTCCAATTGGTCTCTTTCGTCGACCTCCCAGACGAATTCGTCCATTACTACCCAAACCAGTTGTGATTCCACTTCCTGGACCACTTGGACCTGTCACGGAAATTGGAGCTGGAGTGGTATGTTGCTTCCTCACAAATTTATTATCCACAACAACAGCTTGTCTAAAGGATTCCTGTGGAGTTTTCACCTGTTCTGGAGTTTCTACAAACAATTAAAAATAAAATATTGCATCATTTTTTAACCAATGTATGTTTTTGTATGATAATAAATAAAATATAAAAAGGAGTCTTTTTTAAAAAAACTTAAAATACCTTGAACAATAGTTGTTTTAATTCTGGACACTTTTTTGGGTTTGATTGGGATTGGAACTGGAGCGGGAATGTAGTCATCATCATCCTCTTCTTCAACATGGGAATAGGATGGACTAACATTATCATCATTATTACCAATACCATTCTGTCTGAGGAAATGTGTGGGTGGTCCAAGAACACCGTTTGGAAGTGGTGGCGGGAATGGTGGCAGAACAGACAAGTGTTGATTATTATTATTGTTGTTATTATTATTATTGCTATTGTAGTTGTAGTTGTTTTTAATATTTCGGACTGGAATGGCGGCGGGTGATGATGAGACAACTTGTCCATTATAGATATCCGGCATTCGTTCAAATACATTGTTGATGGGGATGAGTGGGATTGGAGATCCATAGACATGATTATGAGCAATATGTCGTAGACTGGCATAAACCCCACCCTCCTTTTCCAACATTTTACCAGAGTTGTACAATGGTTTTCCAGATATCTTGGTACTTTGTTTGTGACTGTGTTGTGCGGGTGGTCCGGTCGGATTTCGACCTCTAATTCTTACTGGACGATCTCTTTGGATTTGATTTTGTTCCCGTTCCCTTTCCCGTTCACGTTCATCATTATCAATCTCATAGCGAGAAGGTGGTGGTCCTCTTGCAGTCGGCCTTTCAAATACAAATCTTGTAGTAGAACCGGATCCGGAACTGGAAGTGGAAGAAGTTGGTGGTGGTGGAGTTGTCACTCTAATTGAGATGGGTCGACCTCTTGATCTAGTTGTAACTGGAGAAGGCGATGGTGACGGTGATGGACCTGCCTTGACGACAGAAGAACTGAGCTCATAGTCATAATCAATCCCTTGATTTACTTCTGGGAAGGGAGTGGTTGAAGCAATGGCGATGGAGGGTTTATTTGGTCGATTGGGACGATTTGGTCGAGATGGACGATTCACCCTTTTCTTTGTACTGTCGAAAAAGCCAGAGGACGTGGATGTGGATGTAAAGGGAGAAATTGTAGTCGTACCCGAGGATTTTGATCCACGGAATGGAGGGAATCTAACCGGCCTATCACCATCGTTACCACTACCACTGCCAGTTGTTGTTGTTGTTGTCCCCTGCGTGGAGGTAGTTGTTATTATGGTTGTGGTTCTTATTGGAGTGGCTCTTTCAGTTGTTATCCTCTCGGATTTGAGGATGGTGGGTCTTCTAGTTGGAGAGGGGGAAGGAGATGGACCACTGAAGAACTGCTCATTTGGATTTTGAAACCTCTGGGATTGGAATTGAATCCTCTTGTCATCTTCTATATTTTCTGCTTCCTGATCCTGCTCCTGTTGAAAAAATTGATGGGGTTCATACAACTGATTTGGCGGTGGATTTGAAAGGGGTGGGAATGCTGGCCTTCCTCTTTGACCCTGGAAATTATTTGGATTGTTTTGATTTTGATTTGAATTTTGATTAAAAAATGGATTGGGTTTTTGACTCCGGATCGGATCATTGTTAAAATAGTCGTCTTCATTGGAATTGGAAGCCTCTTGATTTAAACCACTTGGTCCGGGACCACTGGGTCCACTAGGGATGAGTTGAGAATGGTGGAAATGTGGGGGTGGAGGGGGTGGTGGTCTTCTCTGAGGAGGTGAGGGTGGTGCAGGTCGTTGATTATCATTTTGTGGAGGTGGTGGTCGTCGAATAAATTGATTTAAAACTGGATTATTAATGGATGAGGGTGGTCCATGAGTTTCTTCGTGGAAACTAATGGGTGGTCTATTATTCTGATGATGTGGTGGTGGACCTTGTCCAAAATCCGGGAAGCTTTCAAATGGATTTCGATTTCGTTCCCGGTCCCGCTCTCTATCTCTATCTCTTTCTCTTTCCCTCTCTCGTTCACGCTCTCTCTCCCGTTCCCGTTCTCGTTCCAAATTAAATCTGTGAGGTGGAGAAGGTAGAGAGTTGGATTGTTGTCGAAGAACGGGTTGAACAGCATTACTTTGATCTGCCGGTGGTTTTCGCTCTGAACTTGGTACGATCTCCACATTTGGACCAGAAGTGAAACTAGCAAGAGATTGGGATTGTGATTGAGATGGAGGGTTTCTCTGTGGAAATTCTAGTGGAAGTTCCTCAGCATCATTCTCTTCAAATATTAGTTCTTGTTCAAGTTGATTCTGATTATGATTGTGATTGTTTTTTTGTCGGGTGGGTTCATATCGAACAAATTCAGCGGATTCTCCAGGAGCTGACAGGTGATGTGAGGAGGGTGAAATAGTACTCGTGTCGAGGAGGACGGCAGTAGGTTGATTTGTCCGAATGGATGTGATTCCATCATTATTATTCACATTACTCTGTACTGCCTTGGCCTCTGTGATTTTATTATTATTATTGTTCCGTTTCTCCTCCTCTGGATCATAGTCCACATCTTCATACACATAGATAAATTCCTGGGGTTTTCTATTTGGACCGCCATTATCATTATCATTATTCTGAAGTTGTAATCGTTCTGATTGTGGTCGTTGATGAGCGAGTTGGAAGGGCTGGTGGACGGGTGTGAATGGAGTGTAGGCATTTACATTTGGATTCTCCGTGGTGACGGTTGGTGTAGCAGCAGCGGTGGATTGAGAAATTAGGGGTAATTTAGTCAAACTAGGGTCAATTTGAGATGGACGGAATTCACTGGGCTCTCGTTCTCTCTCCTGCTGATCCTGATGATGAGAAGGAGGAGCACTGAGATCAAAAATGGCTTGATGATGTTGATTATGACCAAAAATACTATTGTGATTAAACACGTGATTCGGATTCTGGTTCTGATTCGGATTATTTGGATTCGGGTCACGAAGTGGTAAAAGTTGTGGTGGTGGTGGTTGTTGTTGCTGTTGTTGTTGTGGCTGATGATGATGTGTCTGGGGTTGGAAAAAAGATGGAAAGATCAAAGGTGTGTTTGGATTCAAATTTTGTGGACCATGCTGAAGTTGCTGTGGCTGTTGCTGCTGGTGTTGATGTGGACTTGGTTCTTGAAATTGTACAGAAGGTTGAGGTTGCTGAAATGGATTTGGATTGAGACGATTCGGTTGAAGAAGAAATTGTGGTTGTGGTTGTGGATTTTGATTATGATGCTGATGTGGATGTTGAGGCTGTAATTGGAGTTGAGGTTGAAGTTGACTGGGTTGACCTTGCTGGAGAAGTTGTTGACCCAAATTGCTGTGGAATCCTCGAATGTCATACAGAGTTTGAGCTGCGGGTTGTAAATCTGGATTTGGTCTTCTCAAAGATTCTCTTTGAGGGCGGACATTTCTGTCTCTTTCTCTGTCCCGATTACCGTTTCCATTTCCATTACCACTGCCAAAGTTTATGTGTTCTTGATTGTGGACGTGAGAACCACGAGGTGGTGGAGGAAGTTGGAATCGATTGTGGTTGTGCTGGTTCTGGTGCTGACGATGAGCAGGTGGAGGAGCATGTCGTTGACGAGGTGGAGGTGGAGGTGGATGGAAATTATGGAGACGACGACCACTTCGCCCTTCCTTCTTATCTCCTTCACCACTTAAATCTCCCCCCTCAAGAGCTTCCACCGCCGCAACCGCTTCTTCTGCAGAAGCTTGACTCAGTGGTAAAGCTGATGGCACATCCAGAGTCACTAGTTGATCCTCTAGATTTGTATGCTCACCCACATTGTCAAGCTGATCTTGATGCTGGTTCTGATTCTGATTCTGGTAGCCGGTATCACTCAAAGATGGCTCTCGGTCACCAAAAACTCGGTCAATTTGCTCCGTAGTTGTTTCCACTTCTGTGGATAAGGGTGTGACGGGTAAAGTGGAGGAAGGCGATGAAGATGAGGAGGAAGCAACAGAATCTGATTCCAATGCATGTGAAACTTGCACAAGGAGACTTGAGGCAAATAGGAAGAAGACAAGTAAGAGTCTCTTATCTGGAAAAAAGGTACAAGAATAAAAAAATGTTAGTTTTAACATTCATCACAAATCACATATAAATTTCATTGAGTCTTGAGTCTTGCGACTTGAGTTTTTATTTTTAATTAAATATGAAAAACATGTGTATTTTATTCATCATTTGATCAGACTTTGCTTTGCTTTGATCGGAAATAGAAATTTGGAATTCTGTGCTCAACAGCTGCCAATTTTTTCATTATTTATTATTTATAAAATGTCTAAAAATTCCCCATAAAATCTCATGCTGCTTTAGGAAAACTCAGAGCTAAAAACTCGGCATCTTTAAATTAATAAGAATTACACGAAGCTCTATTGTATTTCCATTGTGTTGTGTGTTGTATTGGTCATGCTGACTGATTCTTCACTTGACTATCAGCCTCAGCTTCAACTTTTTATCTACATCTAAATCTACATCTAAATCTACATCTGCATCATTTTCACTCAATTCTCATGTGAAACGATTAATAACTTTCGTCCTTGCTTCTCACTTTTCTCACTAAATGATTTAATATTTTCCTTATTGTTTAAATCGCCCTACGCTCAACGCTCAATCTCGCACCTTGGGAATTGTGGAAAAATTAAAAGGGTTGAAAATGTTTAAATTCTAAAACCAAATTCAACTTGTATAATCCAATATTATTAAACATACGGGTTCAAAATTCAACAGTTGAACTGTCTATAAAAATTACAAATATAAAGAATTTGTCAAAGAATAAATGCATCAGGAATCAAGAATCAAGATGAAAACAACCAAATAAAATACAAACTATTTATTTTACAGGACTTTCTTGTATTTTGCATTTTCTCATTTTGTATTATCAACAATCAACAACATAGCATAAACAGGGGGAAAACGTTTTTTGTGAGAGAGAAAATTTATAGTTGAAAAGGGAAATGAGTTGACGCGATGAAGGATGAAGAAGAAGAAGAACAAAAAACCAAGCAGGAGACAGCGACAAGAAACATTTGAGAGAGAGAGAGAGAATAATGAGAGGATGAAGGATGAATGAAGCATCAAGTGGAGACAGCGGAAAGAAAAGTGCTCTAATTTTAATCTTGAACAAGCAGAAGAAGAAACAGAAGAAGAGGACGACGACGACGAAGAACATAAAGATTCAAAATAATGAATACAAGTTAAATTAAAAGGAGAAAATGTCACATGTACACAGTCTTTTCTGATGTCTCTATTTCTCTCTCTCTCTCTCTCTCTCTGTCTCTGCTCATTATTGTCACATAACATAACTTAACTTTCATTTATTTTATACTCATCCTCATCAGCAGCATAATAATCATATAATAATAATTCATAATATAATATCTGTTTATTTTATCCTCACTGTGTGTGACTTTTTGGTTGTTGATTGTTAATCCTGAATGCCTACAAAGTACAAAACCTACAACAAGTTTTAACGCTAAAAAAAACTTTGTTAAGCCTCACTGACTTTCCCTTTCAAGATTTGAGTTTGATGATGCACAGTGCACAAAGTGGATGGAAAAGGAGAAAAAAAGATACTTTTTTCTTGTGCGTGTATTTTATTGTATTATGTTGTGTCAGCTGTCAGCATATTTACAATTTACAAAACAAAGTACAAAGTACAACATACATTAAAATTCCTTGTTTATTTTAGATTTCAGATACTTTTTCTCCTACATCCTACATCGGACTTGAGAATGAAAATAAAAATGAAAATAACATGACGTCTCATGTCTGACAATTGACCATCTCAAGAGGACTCATTCAGTATTCAGTCTTTCAACTTCCAACACTTTGAGTTTCCACTTACTTTTTACATAATAAATTCCACATAATAAGCACACACTTGTTGGCTTGTTTTCTAAATTCTTAAATATTATATTGATAGTTAATATTTGATGATCCTGCTGGTTTTGTCTATAAAATATCAAGTATACGGAATACGGAAACGCTGTAGAAAATTAGAAATGATATAACAAATAAGAAATACACAGTTTAATACTTAACATTAAATATTTTCCACAGCTTAAACGTGCAGAAAACGTCAAACGTAAGATGTAAAACCAGTGCTTATGACTTATGAAACAAGTCAGAAACTCATGCAGCATTTTATAGCTTATAGATTGTAGTTTTAGTGTGAGAATTATGATTTCACGCGAATGAAGAATTTTCATTTTTCATCGTTACTACTTGTTTTATATATATTTTTTTTGTTGCTCCAAGTTATGATATAACTGGTATAAAATAAGCTCTAGATTCAAGATTCTAGATAAGCACTCAAAATTCAAAACTCGAAAGAAAATAAAGCAGTAAAAGTTATTTAAATGAGAACAAGAGCTGTTGACTGTCAATGCAATTCCTGTGAATCTTCTTCCTTTCCTCATTTTTTTTCTTATGTAATAATTAGATCATAATCCAAAATCCAAAATGTCAAAATAATACACAGTACACAGTACACACTACACAACTAAAAAAGTTGCATATTATATATTTATTTATTACTTATACAACCCCATTATATTATGCACATACCCTATGCATATGCGGATTCCATTAAACATAATTTATGTAATTATGTAAATACTTGACTGACACTGCTCTGATTTCTGATTTGGTTTCGGCTTCGGCTCCTTCAACAAGACACAAGACACAATATTATACAATACAATGTCTGTATCAAGTATCAAGTACCAACAACAAACAACACCGTCAATAGTGTACACAGGAGAGGTATCTTCATTTTTCATTACATTTCCCATTTTGCATACAACATGAAACACGAATAAAGAAAGTAATAATATTATTATGATTCATCAATTATTACTATGTAATTGTGGCTTGTGTCTTCTGTCTGCTCAGCCGCTGTAATATAGTCTATCTAAAGTCTACATTGTACATTGTGCATTGTACAGGATGTTTATAGTTCATAGTTCATACTTGATTGTTGATACTAGATACAATTAACATGTTATGACATTTCCTGTTTTGCATACACAATACACAACCCACAACACAATACGGAATACGGAATCTTTTCAGCTGGGAATGAGGATACAGATTACAGATTATACGAATGTGTCTGTCTGTGTGTGGGAAAAGAAGACGCATCTTTTCTCAAACATTCTACTAAATACTAAAATCCACTCATTAGTTTAAAGTTTAAACATGCATACTTACTACTTGCATACATTTACGCACATATTCTAGATTCTATTCTCTTTTCATTCCACAGCACAAAACGCTGCATCTTTCTTTTTTTCATTTTTCATTTTTCATACATTCATACAAGTACTACTTCATATTATGCATTATGGAGAGTACAAAACACAAAATGAAGAATGAGTCAAGTCACTTGATTCAAGTGGCGACACAAAATCCGGAAGAGAAAAAAAACACAAACAAAGAGGCTGTGCTCTGTCTTCTGAAAGCTATAATACAACATATAATATTTTATGTACTACAAGAAACTGTAGAATGTAGAATCTAGAATATAAAATGTAGAACATGCACGTGAAAATATGTATTAAAATAATAATAATAATTGCGTGTGCAATGTGAATGTGACACATAATTAGTGCCAATAATTATTAGTGCAGAATGTGTCTAATATCTCTTGGGTGTTTCATGTCATCTTTACTGAGTTTTGAGCTCCAAGTTCCACGTCTCATCATTCATCATAAAATGGTCAAACATGAAAATGACCAATGTGACAGAGTTTAGAATGTCTACACTAGACACTAGACTCTAGACGTAGTTCACACACAGGAAAATAATTTTTGTTGAATAATTATGAATTAAATACAGTGTTAAAAACTACTTGTAATAATTCTGTCCTTTCTTGTCTTATCTTATATCTTGTCCTGTCTTGTCTCGTGTCGTCTGTTTCTGAGACGAAAGAGCCCAGAATCCAAAACACAACCCTTTTTTAGAACTATTCATATTCAATATGTAATACATCGTGTATCATGTATCATGTAAGATTACAAAATGAAACATGTGAACTTGACTACAACTTACAGCCTACAACCCACATCTCATCAGCAAAACTAATTACTCAGTGGCCCTTGTTAAATACATATTACACATGTTCAATGGTAATTACAATTTACAATTTACAAATGGCAAATTACAGAACAGGACAAAAAAACAGAGCATTGAGTTTTGAGATTTGAGTATTTTGTTACTCCGCCCTCCAAATATATTTTTATTTCATGTTTAATGTTTAGTGGAAATACACAGAGTTTTAATTAAAAGTTAAAAGGTTTTTGAGTTTTGAATTTTGAATTGCATACTTTATGTGATTTGTGTACACATTTTAGATCTGACTGTAGACAGTAGACTGTATATTAATGACAGCGATGATATTATGGTACTGGAAGTACATACTACATACTGCATACATTCTTCTACTTACAACTTACAACCCATAATTATTACGGTGTGTATTGAGAATTGAGAATTGAAAATTGAGATTGGCTGACCATTGACCATGTACGACGCATGTACAAAATACGAAATACAAAGTAATGGAAACCAAAGAGCAAGAATCAAGAATAGAGTACATGTAATAAAATATATACCTGTGCTATGAATGGGCAAGATAATTAACGTTACGTACAGTTGAATGCCTGCGTGTGTTCTTTCCTTCATTCATTTATTCTTTCTTTCTTTAGTTCTTCTGTCTTTCTACAATCTACATTCTACGTGAATGTTGAATGTATGAAAAATGAAATACATGCACAAATAAATAAACTATTAATACTTTGTCCATTTGTACATTTGGGAATATGGCACAATATAATATGTACATACACTCAAATATTACAAATTAGTCATTAGCCTCAATTGCTGTGGCATGGAACATTAACCAAAACAAAAAGTCAGTATACTTGAAAATATTCCATTTTTCAAAAAAAAAACAACAACAACGACAGTCAAATATAAAATATAAAACTTTAATTTATTAGAATTTGAACTTTAAATTTTGTTCAAAGTTTTTGCTTAAAAAAATGTGCAGTTGTTGATTAGATCTAAAACCCAAAATATCAAAAATTCATGTAATACATAATAATTCAGTAAGTCATAAGTACAGTTCTGATCTCTGATGTCTCATGTCAAATGTCGATGAACAGCAATTAAAATGTATCTACAATCTATACATACAATGTTAAACGTGCTGTAAAATATATGCGCGTGCACTTGAAAGTTAAAATCTGACTTTGTCGAGATTATTTGATTTTGTCAACGTCTGCTTCGTCACTCGGCACTATTTACTTTGAGTTTTGAGTCGTTGGCAGTTTGAATTTTGAATTTTGCATACTCTAATGAATATCAAATATCAAATACCAAATATGCACTTTGCACATGTATGTAAATTATCTGCACCTGCAGTTTCTGAATTCAAATTAATCTCTACCGACGAACGACGAGGGACGAGCAATGCAGAGTGCTGAAAGTGCAACTCATTCATTCACTCATTCAGTCATTCTGTGTGGAAAAGAAAAGGAAACCTATCCTTTCATCTGCTCAAAATCTAATTTTAAAAAGTCAAAGCCCTGCACACTGCATACAAATGTAAAATGTAATGCATACCTCTTAACTGTTAACTGTTATTCATTGATAAAGGATAAGGATAGTAATAATAATAGCGATAAGGATAACGAGATGAGAAAGTGAAAGAAATGAGGAGGAATTATACATAGAGCTAAAAATAATAATTATAATAATTGAATAATCACAGCCTGTCTGCTACAAGTATAAAGTATAATGTTTCAAGCTACGAATGAACTTGAGAAATACTGAGAAAAAGTAAAACCAGAACCAGACAAAATCCAACAATGCAAGAACAATTTAGTACAAATTTAGTACCTTCATCTTGCATCTGCATTCTGCATCCACAAATTGCAAATAAATTCACTTGTTTATCCTTTTTCAATGGAACAAAGAGGAAGTCTTTCCAGATTCCAGATGTTATTTTTTAGACACTTGTTCAAGTTTAGAGTTTAGAAACGAAACTCTACACTCGACACTCAAGTCTCAACATTCAAGATCTGCTCAGTCAAGATCAGAAATATAGTAAATAGTAAAATATCTCCTATCTAAACAGAAAAGAGGAAATACGATGCAGCAATTTTCTGATTCATCACTATGAATAATGAGTCAATGAATGAACAAAAAGTACGTTGTATACTGTACACTGTACACGTTAGAAAAATTTATAATATCTGATATCCACAAGGAAAAATTAGAAAAAAGCCAAGCACAAAGAGTTTTTTTTGTATTTTTACGTGGAATGTGGAAGAAGGATCAAGAATCAAAAGATGGTAATCTTGAATACAAAATATGATAATATGATAATATTATCGTTTGTGGATTTACGGATAACGGATAATATAAATATTAAAAATATACAGAATATACAAAACAAATGGGCGGATGACGGATGCAAGTACTTAGTTTATTTAATCAAATTTGTTTTTAATAACCATCCTCTAAATCCTCAATACTAAATAGTAAATACACATGTAATGTATAATTTTCATTCATCATGTAAACTGTACATTGTTCATGTGTGTGGGTGATTACAAGTTACAACAAAATAAATAGGTAAACTCTAAACTCTAACATCTAAACCAAAAAGATTCACCATATTTTATACAAAAATAAATGGGAAATGGAAAATAATATCCTCATTCACGTTTTTTTCCCTATCCAAAATATGACTTGCGGTTTCAAGTTTCAATTGTAAAATGTAAGTAAGAGGTAGAATTATGCCCCGTGCACAACCTCTTGTAGAATGGATATAAATAGTAGATGATAGTTAGCGCTCTTCACTGATCACATGTATTTCGCGTTTCATGTCATGTGTGTAGAGTTTAGTGTTTACATTTTTCTTGCTATATAGATACTTCTAATTTCTACGTTCAAAAGATTGCATTTTCTAGTTTGTACTTTGTAGTCAAGTTCTCTTCTTGCTCTTGATTCTTGATTCTTCACAGTCCCATGATTTTCTTCCTTTTGCACCAGAATACGCGAATACACGTTGCACAGGAAAATAATATTAAACATTCAACATAAAAAAGTGACCCACAAAATCACTAATGCTTTTTGTGTCTCATTCTCATGTTGTTGCGGTCAGTCAGACAAATAATTTTACATAGTACAAATACTAAATGTATAATGTATGCATAACATGTAAAATAGTATGAAATCATCAAAATTTGTCTCTTTTCGTAAGTACTTGAGACAAAAATACTTTTTACAAAATTAGACAAAAAATTTGGCAAAAGGTCCAGGAAGAGATTGGATGCCACAATTAAAAATTCAGAATGCTTCTTCCACATTTAACTGTCAAATTAACCGCCGTCATTTATCATTCATTATATTTTGTTTTAAAAGGTAAAACAGGCTAAAGTCTAAATTTTTACATAGTAAATACGAAACCAGAGAATTATGAGGGGAGTAGAAACTAGCAAGAAAATTGAAAAGGTCACGTCATTACATGATAATCGTTTAATTACCAAATAATTATCAAATAAAAGATGGGAAAAATTTGTGCTTGCGTGTAAAATGTAAAATCTTCAGCATTATATTTGTATTTATATGCTAAAATAATATAACATATTTAAGACAATTTTAGTCACATGTTATATTTTGTGTAGATAGTAGATAAAGTGTAGTGTAAAATGTACTTTCATACTTTTAAGAGCAAAAGCATGCTCAATGCTCATACATTCTCTCTTGATCTTGGTAATAATAATAATAATAATTATTATTATTATTAGGTGAAAATTTCCTTTTTGCTCCAAAAGTTATAGTAAAATTTTAAATGGTCAAAGTTGTAGGATGAAGAAAATAATTATTATTATTATCATTTGAAGATTATTATTCACTCTCTATTTCAGCCTCTCACCTTTTAAAAGCAAAAAAAAAGGAATAGATATCATATTTATTATTTATGTAAGTGCACTGTTTATAATTTACAGTTCACAGTCCAGTGCTTGAGGAAAATATCATACAGTATATTTGATATTTGAGGAATACATACATGTGTATTTTTAACTTTTAAACAGCTTCCTATTTACAGGTAGGGCTTCATCTTTGATCCTTCATACATTCAAAATTCATACATACAGCATACAACACTGTATAAAAGTGAAATATATTTAGTGTAGAGAAACTACTCATTTCAAGAACATGTATCCTTATCCTCTATCTACAAGAATGCATTTGATTCTAGATTCTATAAAAGGATCTCATCAAACGTTGAGAATTGAGTAGCCACAAGTCATAATAGTGCATCATCTTTACGCTTTTTGCAAAACCTTATCAAGTATGAAGACGTCAGCGAGCAGAAGAGAGCAATTAAACTTTGAATTTAAAATTATACAGACAAAAAAATCAAGAGATGCAGATGAAGAGCCACAACTGCCAGAAGCCGACTAACGATCCTTAGTTATAAAAAGTAATATGATACTTTTATTATTATTATTATTATTATTATCATTATAAATTATGAATCAAGTGAATACAAAACAGAAATGATGATTGTAATAATAATAATGATTATTATTATTACTCTGTACTGTATACATTTTAAAGCGTGTAATTAAATCTTGTTATCCATATCTAAGCCCTAAGCTTTAAGTATAATGTATGCATTTTTAGCTTTTCATATGGACTTTTATAAGGTTTTATAAAAAAGATTCAAAAACGCATGTACCTAAAAAATAACATGGAAAATGGAAAAGCTAAAAAACTCGGCAGACAAAAATCTACAAGATCCTTCATTCTACAAGAGTTTCTCTTGTACATTTTTCATTTTAGAATCGAGAATCTAGAATCAAGAATCTAGACACTAGACTCTGAACACATGCATTTTTTCAGCAATAAAATGCATTTCCACTTGCATTTCATTGTTTTTTTGTGTTTTATTGTCTTTTGTGACTATAGACTATAGACACAAAAGATCCTAGATATATTCAGGATGTTCAGTGCCGGCTCTCTCTCTGGTATCTGGTATTATCTATTATGATTTTAAATCCTGTTTCCCTCTGTCAGTTTACAGTTTACCGGTTTACCGTATTTATTATTTATTATTTGCATGTTTGCTGTAAACGTATAAACCTCATTTAACTGTGATTAATAATTATTAGTACAAGACACACAAGAGGTGTCCATTGAAATGGATTGTATGTGACGTCGGATTTGCTAATTGATGAGTTGTCTATGAGCAACGAGTAATGACAGTACCACATGATAAGACGGGTTTACATGATAATTAAGGTAAAAACTAACAGAGGTTATGACTTGGTCGTGTGTCGGAGGATCATTATTATTTTTAATAGATATTCTACATTCGCATTCTGCATGTAATTTTTCAACCAAACATACGCCCTTCCTTGGCTTAGGTTCGTCTGGCGTGGTTTGGCCTGTCTTGTGCATTGTGCATTGTCCTAACCTTTGATCATCAGTCATTCATCAGTAATCATTATTCAGTATAAATTTTGAAGTGCTCAAGTTCGTAGTTCGTCGTGTATATTATTTGCAACAGGATTACTGAATAAGTTGAGTTTTATTTCCTCTAAATTGATTTTCATGTGGATGGTTGTTTTTTGTTTATGGGTGGTTCGTCGTTCGTCGTTCATCCTCTTTGACAAGAGAGGAAAGGAAGAGAAAAAAGTCTCATGAGCCACAAACCTTAGAACCTTAGTCTTACAAAATACAAACCGTTGGCTGTTTGCTATATTATTTCTACCTTAGGTATTCGTGTTTCATGCGTAGTTAACTGACAACTGAGTAGGAGCACGCAAGATGCAAGTGACAATTTGAAAAAATTATATTCCGTTTAGCCAAAACTCTCTGCCCTCTGCATAAAAGATGTATTTACACCTCTAAAATTTAAAGCAAACCTCAAATGACAAGCTTTGACTATGTTAATTAGTACTTTTGACAGTAGGTCATGTACGTTGTACACATTTGAAACTTGAAAATCAAAGCAAGGGCCTCCTTTATCTTTATTCTTTACAAGATTCAAAATCCTAAATCCAGAATTCTGAATAGACAAACCCATTACAAATTGACAAACTTTGAATGCTGAATGCGCTAAAATTATGAAATCTAAATAAATCTTGGTTCTCTCGTCACCTGTTGCGTATCACAATTATTATTATTACATTCTTTAATATTTTACGGCATTCTCCTTTTCATTTTTCATTCCATATTCTATATTCCATCTATCTGCATTCAATTTAAAAGGGTGTTTCTAATGTCTAATTTGACAAAATGGTTCGGTGATGAAGCAAAAGCAACACCCTCCTTCTGTTTTTTGTCTTTTTGTCTCTTGTCTCGTATCCAAAAGTACAAAGTATTGAAAATGATAATTAAAAATTCATCAATTTCAAATTTCAAAGGAGTCGAACAATTAAAACCAAATAATATCATAATGACATGATACGTAATAAACAGAATACAGCAGAAAACACGGATGACGGATAGTTAGAAGGAGCCATACAAAGTACAACAAACAAAAGTTTTTATAATAATTACCAACCATTTTCACTTTGCCTAAAGTGGCCTAAATACTAAAGACTACAGAGTACATAAATACATAAATGCATACATACATGCTTGCTTCCTCCTCAGTTCTCAGTATAGAGTACTGAGTGGAAGACGGTGACATAATTAGTCTAGAAAACTAATAGCTGACAGATTGACAATTGACACAGATATGGTTCTATTGCTAATTAACCGGAATCTCAAATCTCAATAACATATCATGTTACATGTAACACGTAACAGGCTTCAACAATACACTTGATACTTGATACAGTAGTGCTAATAATCTAATGACAACCATACAAAGCAAAACAAAAACAAGAAATATTAAACAACAGTATTAAATATGAGAAAACAAAGCTCAAAACTCAAAACTCAAAGCTTAAGCTAACTTTCTTTCACCGTTCACATTGTCGTTCCTTGTTTTTTTTTAGACTCTAGAGCGTAGAATATTGAACATGAAATTATGCAGGATTCCGATTCAGAGGTTGAAGTTGCCGACGACTGAATAGTGAATAGTGAATGAAATGAAATGACAAGGAAAATTGAAACAATTCATTAATTAGGAATTATTATCATTGTTGGTAGTTGTTAGTTGTTACATTTCAAAGTAACGTACGAAGCAAGACATGTATAGCGTATAATACATTCACAATGCATTGTTTCTTGTGTGTTGTGGTTATTACCTTGTATGCTTTAACAGTGTAACAATTAAGACCAAGTTGTGTGATCTGGGACTTATGTAACAAATATACACAAGTCGAAGCAGTCACAACACAACACCAACAATAACAACAAGAGCAACAAAGCAACAAAAGCAATCTACACAACTACAACTTGAATAGATGGAAATAAATGTGGAAGTGAGTTGTAAATTGCAATAGATTGTGGATACGTACATGTGTGTATACATGCACCATTTGTCTTTGTCTAGAGTCTAGAATCTATATAGACTTGATATTAGACTAGATATAATAACAAGAAAAGTTTTTCCCTGCTGCTTCTTCTTTCTTGTTTCACTTTCCAATTCTATACCAAATACAAAATACAAATACAAGACAGTAACACAGTTTGTCTAGGTAAATAAATAACAATAATATCCCAAGTCTGTCTCTGTGTACTTTTTTTTGTTCGTGTCGTAGGTGGCACATAACATATGTACTTTGTACGACGTACAATGTAGATTGATTAGAATCGGTATGAGTACATAAGTAGCAAATACAGATGAAACAAACAAACAAACAAATCCACATGCACACATCACACATACATAATACATAAGGATAATAAGAGTAAATGACAGAACGAGAGAGAGAGAGAGAGAGAGAGACGTGTGAAAAAATTCACCGTACACAGATAATACATTGGTATAGTACAAAGTGAGACGTTTTTTTTTGCTACTTAAGACACGAGACGCAAGTATTAAGTATCAAACATGTAACATGTACTCTCGTTATTTCATTATTACACAAGAAAAGGCAAGACAAAAAAGTATCATAAAAAGAGAACTGAGAACTGATTAAAGACGATTATTTTCAGATATGTAGTGTAAACTGTAAAATGTACACAATATTATTATTATCATCATCTATGACATATTTTAATGATAGTGATATGTGTAATAATATTATGGGATCAGCTGATACACGTATTATGTATTATGAATTATATGAGCTACTGTTTGGAGTTTTGACTTGTGTAATTAATTAATTCATCGTGGAAAAAAAATGAGGAAAGTACATAATATGTTTAATACTGTCGGTATTCTGTAATCTGTATTACACTTGTTTTCCGTCTTTGCAGTTTGTAGTTTGTAGATTATTTATCTGTCAGAGACAGAAAAGGATTAAATCTCAAAATACAAAATAAAGAAAAATTGTCCTGTTCACATTTTTCTTGCTGTATTAATGTATACTTAATTAGTAACTATTACAAAATGCAAAATCCACATGATAGAACACAGAATGTTCAGGTTTTTTTATTATCATTTATTACGAAAGACTACAGACGAAAGACAAAAACCCTGCACTCTGCATTCTACACCCTGCAAAAAGAAGAATAGAAAATGGGTGTAAACTGATAATTATTGTAAATCTGAGTTGAGCATTGAGCATTGAGCACTTGTTCAACTTTTTGGTCAATGATTAATGAATGTCCAAAGAACAAGCTGAACTGCAAACTGCAGATGGATCATAAGTCAAAAGTAATGAGAAAACAACTAAATAAGTAAATAGTCGAGCTGAGCTGAAATCTGAAATGAGTTGCTTTCATCAGATCATGATTTAAAATTTGAAATGTCAAAAGTCCAAATTCCAAATTCAAAAGTTCGATGGGGTGGTCTGTCTGTGGTCTTGTTTGTAGATGGTTTGTAGTGAAAATCATAAAAATATTCCCATAAACATTAAAAAGCGTGATGATGTGATACTTTTACCGCATGTTTTGAGATTTGAGCTTTAAAGTTTGAAACAGCTCAATGTTTATACACAGAACACAGATCACAGATAATCAATAACGAACTGTTCTGTGGACATAAAACGGTCTGTATTATTTTTATGATTCTTATTATATTATTGTGTTATGGATTACGGTGTTTTTATGTACTTATTGCTTATTGCTAAAAAAACTACAAACTACAAGTATTTGAGCATTTGAGAGCTGAGAAAGTGAAAGAATTAGCAATAGGATTTTTCATTTTTCACGACATAAGTAAAATAAAACAAAACAATAAAATATAAAATAAACTGTTAGTAAGTGAAACCACATGCTATAAGCTACAAGCTATAATATTATTATGTTCTAGATATGCTAAACTCATATTTACTTGATACCTTTTGACTTTATACAGACCATAGACTTTATGGGAAAATTCACCCACATCCACAATCCACAATCCATAATAACATAATTACGGTCGAGTAATAAAGAGAATTTAATTTAATTATCGTCTCTCCTCGTTGCGGCTTCAATTTTCAACCCATTACGTTGGTTTTGGCTTTGTACAGTTCATATACTGAAGTAGATACCTATATTATTACTTGTAAGTACTTTCCATACTCCATAATATACCTTTCATTTCAATTGGTCAAAATTACATAACAATAATAAATACATCTGTAGAAAATATAAAATGTGCCCAACACACAACACACGTGTACATATTACATATGTAACATGTTAATAGTTTATCCTTATCGTGTTTTTTCCGATTTTGTATTTCATACTTTGTTTTTCATCTCCATTCTCCACTAAACTTGAGCATAAAACTGCGCTTATGTCTTGTATTACATACTGTGTATTCTGCATTATAAGAGGAGAGAAAAGGGAATTGAGAATTGAGTAATTTTTCATGCATCATGTATCACGTATGAAAAGGAAAATGCCAATGACTAATTTATTTATTTATTTTTCATGTCATCATTTGCTACAGTTATGACCACCACGAAACGAAACGATGAAGAGTGAAGAGCAGATAAAGTGGGACAATCCAGTCCAGAATATAGAATATAAATTCAAAGAAATCAGAGCAATCCGCAATCACAGTGAGATGTGCCGATAGCAATATTCTTTACTTGTCCAATCTCCAATCTCGAACCGTTTATCATTTATTGTTTGTGTGTAAATAGTAAATAGTAAATAGAGGAATATCAAATATTACATAAATCTGTGAAAGATGTACACAATGGAAAATGTAGATCATTCGATACAGAAAAGTAAAAATGTTCTTTACGTCACTCTCTCCACTTCTAATAGATACATAGAATTTAGAATAGTTATCTCTGAACACCGCAATCTTTGAACATTGAAAGGTGAGAAAAAACTGTTTGAAATGTGAGTAATTAGTAATTATAGCAGAGGAATTCAATGTTCAATGCTCAAGTTTACTTGTTTGTTTGTTGTTGTGCGTGTAAGGACTTTTAGTCTTTGCCATTTGTCGTTTGCTCTGCTGTTTTCTCTGTGTAACAAACAACATGATTTTTTCTGTATGTGTAACATTGTACAGTGTGCAGACAAAAACAGATCGTGCGTACCGATTTTTGCGTGCATGTACTTTGTACACAGATTAAAAGATGGTTATTTTTCATCTTAATCATGATGAAATCCACGAATCTTCTGTATTCTGTAAACTTAATAATATTTTTATATACAAATCCGTGTGGTGCGCACTTACAACTTATTATTATTTTGACACAACTATTATTATTATTTGTCTTCTCTAGATTGTAGGTTTTAGATTCTAGATGCATTAAGTTGCTTTTTATCTTTGGTTTCATAGATATTACACATGTGTAACACCTTGAGTCTTTTGAATTGAATTGACTTGACTTTAGCTTACTTAACATGTTATGCCTTAACTCTTAATGACTTTCTTTCTTTATTTCAGATTCACCAGGAGCTGCTATTTGTTATTTATCATTCGTCATTCTATATTGTATGTTGTATCACACTTTCAAATTCAGTTCAATGTTCAATGTTGAGCACACAAAATAAAAAATATAAAGCAAAAGGAGATGCACACAGATTAAAAAATTGACACTATACAATCAGCATAATCATCAAAAATCTAGAATCAAGAATCAAGCCACATATTAAGCATTTTATCTTGAATCTCTAAGCTGTATTCTGTACTGCACTAGCTATTTACTATAATAAATCCTCCGTACTCTGAAAAAAAACAAAATGTGTGTGATTTCTACATGAAATGTACGTTCTATATTCTACATTCTATATCGTGACAGTGACAATCACATCATTGCTCAGCATGCATAACTAAAATCATACATCATCACTCACGTGAAGATCATTGGCCATATTTTTTTTCAACTTCAAACTCAAATTCAAATTCAAGCTCAAATCTCCAAACCACAATCCCATTAAATATTAGAGTACGAGGAAAAAATTATAAGCAATAATAAAAACCAGACCAATTCAAGCCAAAACAAAGAAAGCAAAGCAATGCAAAGGAGTCCTTAAAAAAACTCGTGATCAAGAATTTTTTCGTCGTTTAAAGATGATGACATACAAATTAAAATAAACGATAGAGGATCACACAAAAACAACCATCGTTCATCATTCATCATAATATTAATAATATGGCTGTTCAATGCTCAATGCTCAAAATGATCAATGATCAATGATTTATTACAGGTTACGTTTTTGAGAGATGACTCTTGAATCCACAAGAATAAAGAAGAAAATTCAAAGTACTCGAAACCCAAACCCAATCTGCTATCCATTATTCACCGCTCAATAAACAAAATAGAAAATGATTGAGGTTTGAATAACCATTAACTATTACGTTATATTTTTTTGTTCTTGAACTACTATTCAAAATACAAAGTACAAAAGACAAGCAAATTCCAATGTAATAATGTCTAAAATAACAACAAAAATATTGTAGATTGGACTGCCGAATCATCAATTTTTTCCACCCATTCACTTGAACCCTCAACATTCAACATACAATAAAGAATTACGAGTTACAATGTGTCTCAGAACTCTGCTAAATAAAGAAAAAAGGAAACGGTAATTCATAATCCGTAATTCATAACTTGGAAAGGGATGCATAGAAAATGGAAAATGAAAAATATTAAAAGGATTGAAAATTCTACGAGTTATGAATTATGAGTTCTTCACCTTTTCATACAAAGTGTACAACAATAAAGAATAAAGTACCAGCAGAAGACAGAAATAAGAAGTACGAGTAGGAAAATGTCAAATGTCGAAAGTGGAAACATTCAAAACCCCATCATAAATATAAACGTAAAAGTGTGTGTATACCTCCACACTCTAAACTCCACAGTCCACAGTCAATAGATCAAACATGGAAAAGGGAAAAGTGGTGAAAAAGATTATGCAAGATGAAATTCCATTTATAGAGTTGAAGACATGACATTTTCCCAAATTTTATTTTCTCCTTATTCTCAACTCCCAACGTCCACTTTACCCTTTATAGGTAATAGGTAGAGATATATTATGGATTATGGCGCATGATGTATGATGTATGATGCATCAAATTCAAAGATATTGATTAATTACACCATGTTGCACATTTCATAAAGCATACAGCACATGACATGTTAAGAAAGAAAAATCCTCAGGATTTTCAATTATCACACAAATCAAAATATTACATGCATTTCAAAAATTGAACATGGTATAGAAATCACACAGACATTATTGGATTTAAGTCAGCTCAAAGCTCAAATGAGTCAATCCGCAATCCCCAAAGCAGTAACAAAATACAGAATACAGATACACTATAGTGTACAGCATATGAAATGTGTTACAAAATCCAGGCAGTCCAAAGTACAAAGTACAAGACATAATAATGTGTGCATGCGAATGCATCATACATACTTAATACATAATAAATTCACTGGATTTGATTGCGGACTTGAGGCTTGTAAACTGTAAACTGTAGACAGTAGATACTAGATACTCAATTCAATTAGGTGGGATGACCCGCTGTCTTAACATTTTGAATTATGTTTTATATTTGGTTTGGTGTTTGTGTACAACTTTACATTGAAGCTTCGAAGCTTCGACTTAGATGATGATGATGCTCTAGGTGCTGCTGTCATCTCAATCACCAAATTACCAATTACCAACACCTTTTTCATACCCATTATTACACATTAAGAATCAGCGCTATTACTTTTATATTTCATGTTGTGGGTATTGTGTATTATGTATTATTGTTTTCTCATTACTCTTACTCTAACTTTTACACAGACAAGAGACAAATTGTTCCAAATTAGACAGAAGACAGATACAAGACATGAGTGTGAGATACGTCATTTTAATAATAATAATTATTGGTAATCGCAGCCGATCACTGACAACAAACAACAGACAACAGAGAATCGATGTATATTGAACAAGTACACTTGAAGACATTACAGCTATTTATCGTCACTATTGACCACTGACCATAGCCTAAAATCCAAATCCAAATCCAAAATTCACAAGTGATATAGGTGACAGCACAATTCACCACCATGTGATTTGGATTTTTGTGGAATGTATTACAAATTATAATTTATAAAGGGTGACAATCATGCTTTAAAATGTGAATATTAGTCATGCTTGTTCACTTAAATGATTTATAATTTACAAGTTGTGTGTACACACATAATATGTAATTTGATACGGTCAATGATCAATGGTCATTTCTTGGTTTTTGATTCTTGAGTAATGTGAACACGAGGGATTTTGATTTTTGATTAGTATCAAGAATCAAGAATCTGGAAGACGTTAAAGCTTCAAGTTTCAACCTATCAATTATCCATAAATACAAATTGCACTGCCTTTCGTTTTTTTATCGCGTCATGAGGAAAATTGAGACTTGTTGAATGTTGAGTTTTGAGCGTTGATCACGGATTTTGCATTTGGATTTTGTAAAACTGTTGAAAAATGATACTGGCTGGAAGCTACTCATGTGTCATAAGTCATAAGTCACAAAACCAATCCAATCATCTCAAATTTCTACAAATAATAATAAATCAGAAAAACCTAGGAAATACTGCGAAATCTAATTCATTTGAACATACTCTGCGTGCAGTTTATAGATGTATGTTATTTTAAAATCTAAAATCTAAAATCAAATCATTTTTTACTTGCGTCCTGCGTGTCAAAGTGCAAAAATATCTCGTTACCCATTTAGAATTTGGAATAATAATAATAACCGATCACAAAAAAATATCAAAGAACCACCACTTTTGTAAAGGCCAAGAGCTGGCCACAAAATCACTGGTTTGTGAAACAGTTTATTCAAGCTTCAAGCCGCAAATTGCAAAATACAAATCGGCATTATATAAGGTGCCAAAGGTGGTGACTGGTGACTGGTCACTGGTCGGCGACTAATATAATAATCTGATTTATTATGTATTAAATTTTTGTATTCCATTTTTCATTCATCGCACTTATTATTTTCATAATCCATCTAATTTTCCCAATTTCCTCAATCCTCAATCCTCAGCCAACGTAACAAAACATGTAATAAAATCAAAAGCCGTATCAGCTCACTATCATATCTAATATCTACTCTACTAAGTTCCGCTGCATGTTTTTATTTCTCATTTCTCAAGTTTCTAATTGAGCTAACATTCAACAGTACACAGTCCACAGTTTAAAGTGTAATACATATATTTGATGTTGGATTCATGTAAATGTGAACTGTGAGATTACCACAAAACTCAAAATAAACCAAAGCAAAAATAATTATCCTCATTATTGTTACTGCAATTTTAGCTTAAAATTAAGATTTTTTTTTGCCATTTTAGTAAATGAAAGCTACAGGATTAACAATTTACAATTCACGAGCTGCAAGCAATCACAAATCACAAGCAAAAGTATGAAGTATTAGGAATTTTGTACCTGATTATGTATTTATTATTTACCAGGTGCTTCAATTAGACTTTTGACTTTTAGTTTGTATCAATTTGATCATTTTTTGTACACGGGCAAAAAAAGTATCAAAATAAGAAAATTGTAAGGCTTACAGCTTGTTAAATAATTGAATATTGAATAATACAAGACTCGAGTTACGAGCTGGAGCCAAAAGGATCAAGCTTTAGATAATATTATTATTAACGGTATTTGCATTTTCCATTCTTGATGATTGATGATTGATGATAAATGAGAGTTTTGCTACTCACTAGTCTGTAGTGCCGACTGCCACTGATCTAGAACAAAACATTTCACATTACGAAGGCAAGTCAGATACAAAGTTGACTGACTGAGCTGAGCTGAATACACAATTCGCAGAATTCAAATTAGTGCACCAATGAGACGTGTATTATGCATTTTATCTGCATTCTGCATTATTATTGTTATTCATGATGCTCGACGCTCAATGCTCACAGATCACAATAATCATGCTGGCGGCTGCTTTTATTAGAATCTAGAATCAAGAATGCAGTGTGCAAAGTGCATTTTCATAATTTGCCTGAGGTCTGAGGGATAAATATGTAAATAGTAAATATTGAATGTGCTAAAGCTAAAGCTCAATGAAAAATGCCTACAGTTTTCACACTAGAGCACAATGTAAAATGTAGAGAATAGAGCATAGGTGCAATTGTCAATAGTTTACTCTGTTATTTTTTGTGTAAAGTCAAAATTCGAACATTTTATAACCAAACGTAATTTTTGTAATTCACAATTCACACACAAGACACGTATCCATAAATGCATAAACATGTTCATATTGTATTATGTATTATCACGATTTGGAGCATATTTAATATAAAATACTGTAAACCCGCATGATATAAAAATACACTCGAGTTAGTACAATCCATTTGTACTTATTAGAACTACATTCCGTCTTCTGCAAACTGGATGCAAAGAATGAAAGCTCTAATTGTAAGTGGCGAATTTGGTATTGCTCTTTATTCGAGACCAATACAGAGTACAGAGTACAGATGCAAACGCAAATGTAAAATTATCATAATATAATCATACATTGTAAATTGTACATAATTGTCATATCTAATGATAGTAATGATTGTTGTAATTTGTAATTACATGATTTTTGAATCGTGAACAGTGTAAATTCATGTGCACGTTGTCAGTAAAATACTTGATTAAAACTCCACTATACAATATACAATATTATTCAAGTATAGCAATCATTATTATTACTATTATTTAGCAAGGTACAAATTACAAATTGTACCTGTTTATCCATTATTTGCACTGCGGGATTTAACTGCTTGTTTACTATTTACTATTTACATAATATGCATTCTGTATTATAAACTGATTCTCATTACTCATTATGCTTCACATTGTTCACAAAATATTGCACATTTCAGCTAAAATTACATACACAATACACAATACACCCTACTCTGGATTCTGTACATTTTGCACAATAGTGCATTTTTAGTTGAAACAAGTGTGAAACAATAAATAGTTCCTAGCAAATTGACAGTTGAAAGTTGAATGCCAATTTTTTCCATAATAATAATTATATTCTGTAAAAAAACCTATAAGTCACAGCTCAAAAGCTTTGTCTAGTGTCTAGTGTCGAGAGTCAGTCTCAGAAATGCACACAAATCACTAATGAATAAGTCGCAATAAGTGAAAAAGACAAAGGTAAAAAGGCACAAGGCGTGTCCAGTGTTCACCCGGACCAACACTTTGTTTTCCGGTATAAAAAAATTAAATCACGATCTTGTTTTCATGAAAAACATGCACTTTAAAAAAGGTGAAATATTTCAGGTAGATCACGAAAATATCTATACACATGAGAAAGAATCTGGAGCTGGAACTTTTGGTAGGAATTTAATCAGAAGCTAAATTCTAAATTCATGACCATTGATCAACAATCCGTAGCATGTGTAGTTTCTTGTTTTTCTATTTTGGCTCCAAGCTATTATAATTATTAATTGTACACTATAAACCTATGCAGAGAATTCTCATGTTTTATTTTTTATTCCTCATTTTTAGTCTTCCGGACATCGTCAGTCGTGCAAATTTCAACTCGATAAAGAAAATAAAGGTTAAATCAAGTATAAGTAGCATCAATGATAATAATTTATGTATTTATGAACCAAATTCTACATTCAACATTCCTTGTACAATGGCGCTAAATGAGTCTTTTGATATAATTATAATACAGTTATTACGAGGTGTACATGAGATGAATAAACAATAATTATGGATAAAATTCCGCTGGAAATTGTAAACCCGAGGGCTAAAAGGGCTTATCAGTTATCAGTTTCATCAACTTTTTTTCTCCATTTATATTTTTCTGTACATTTCCGCAATATATTAGAAATTATAAATCATAGAACTTAGAAGCCAGAATACATAAAATTCACCCTCGAGTTACCTTATTTGGGTATAATTCCAATTTCCAGTAGTTCTTAAAGTAAGCATGATCATAATTATATACACAATCCTTGCCGCATGTTTAATTGTTTAGCCTTCAAAATTCAAAACTCAAAACTGCTTTGTTTTTGTCAATAATTAGTTCGTTGGATGTTGGATTTCCTCAAAATCTCAAAATGTGGTGAATCGTTAATCTCTATTTTCCATGACCAATATTCTAAAACTGTTCATACAACACACAACATGGACTTGAATGATTTTGCACTGTCAACTGTGTGACCGTGCAAAGTCATGTAGAGAGCAGAGGACATAGAAAGGCGTGTTATGTTGTCCATTGCAGTAATCAATGATCGGAATATGAATACGAAAACACATTACACATGACACATTACGCTGTAAGCGAAGGAGTAAAGTAGTCAAAACAATTATTATTACTATTATGTATTAACCTTTCATTAATTCTTATGTAAAAACTAAAAACGTTTAGTTTTTATATAGACAGTAGACAAATGCGTACAGCAATTAGTATATTTTTTAACCTTCTCCTGATCTGTAATCTGTACTAGCAACTAGTCAAAATTAAACATACAACTACATGAAACATAATATACATCAACTAATGTAAAATGTAGGTAAATTATAGCATGAAAAAAGTGACGGAGGAATTTATCAGAAGTTGAAAAAGGCGTGTATATAAGACACAACATTATATTGAAGATTGTTGAAACATATCACACATCAACAATCAAGAATCAAGTATAGTTCATTAAAGATACAAATCTTCACACCCATCTGTATGAAGAAAAAAATCTTGCCTTTACTTGTTCTTTATTATTTATTATTGACAATCTGCAGTCTGGATCTGGAGTCTGGACAAGTGAAAATTAATTAATATAAATGAATCACGAAGATCAATATTCAACAACCAATAGCACCAAAAACGTGATTTTTAATCTCAACTCTGAAATGAAACACTATATCATTGTCTCTTGACTCTTTTGCCTCTTTACTGCAGATTTTTAATGAGGGCGGATACTGAAAATTCCACACTATTAAAACAAAACAAACATTCATATTTGATACATTCCAAATTCTAAATTCCAAGATCGTAGATATTCAAGATTGAAGTTTCAAGTGTATGAAAAAAGCAACAGGAAGAAAATGAAAACGAAAGTGAAAAATCAATATCATGACCAAAAAATCTCAACATGCAACATGAAATATGAATCATAAACACAAGACAAAAAATGACGAATATTGTTGTTTTCTAATTTCAAATAGAACAATTAATTAGTGAAGATAAAGATGATGAATGACGAACATAGAACGACAAACGGAGTTTGGATGATCAATGATCATAACATCATAACTCACATGCATGCAGCATCTAAGCTTATGATGAAGGTGAAAAAAAATCTGGACTCCGCCATGCTCAATGCTCAATATTCAATACCAAACATGAGACACGAGACATGCAAAGATGTACTGTATAATATCATCTAGATTCTAGATGTACATACTTTAGACAATGGAATCGAGACTCGAGGGGAAAAAATGCACGTTGTACAGCAGAAACCGGTTCACTTACACTGACATTTTTGACACTTGTACCTACAAAGATTGTAGAGGTGAGCGTGCCATGAAAAATTAATAATAATAATATAAATTATAATGATCATTAATACAGATATAAAAAGTAACCTTGATCAGGAAATGCACTGAGCGTTGAGCTTGCATACATCAAAAATCAAAATAAATTTACATAAATGGAAAGCTACATCAATTTCAATATCAATATCAACATCAAGTTGTGGCGTTTGGTTTGGAGATGGTGGTGGTCTAATAAAAATCGCAAACACGTAATGTCAACTATGTAATAAACATAATTAAAGATGAATGAAAGTGTTTGATATTCACTTTTCAAATTTATTTTGTGGTTGATTGTTAATGCTCGTTTGATAAAACAAAGAGCAAAGACAAAAGAGGTATCCAACATCCACCATCCAGAGCACAATCATGATCATTCCAAGAATAAAATAAGCCGATTGTATAAGATATTTGATACTATCATCTATAATAATGTTAATTGCTCATTATATGTTATATGTATAAAAATTCTGGTGCATGTTTGCATACGGATTACAGAAGATCTAAAATGTACAATACTGAATATTGAATACTGATACTGTAATCTGTAATAGTTCACCAGTCTCATTTTCCATTTTCCATGTTTTGTTGTACAGTGATCAGTGCTTATTTTCAAGCTGAGAGGGAGAACGTGAATAATTAAATATGGTGATAATGATCATCCTTATTTAATTTAATATTCTAGATTCTAGATAATATTTTACGTATACAAGTTTACAAGATGAACATGGAAGGTCGAAATTTTGATACATATACGACATTGTCAATTGTCAATAGTCAGTCATCGGTTTGAGACAGTTCTCTTCATTGTTTACTGTTTACGATGCTTGTCGTTTATCTTTTATTATTTGTGTAAGGTGCTCAGTGCATAGTAAAAAAGAAGGGTAATATAATAATATGCACCTGTACCTGTTAATATTTATGATTTTTTATAAATTCTCAGTCCAATGATATATTGAATATTGACCGAGTTTTGAGCTTTGAGTTTCGAGTTTACTTCATAATAATACATATGATATGTCTATGAATTTTGAACGCTTCAAGGTTCTTGTGCTGTCTTGCTTCTCTCTGTCTATGTCTATTACTTTCAGATCCGGTCGTGATCCGTCATTTAGTTATATGTGTATTTTTTCCCTTCATTTATACACCAGGAGACAAGGGAGTTTTTTTTTCAGTCCAAATAAGTACAATATACAATACAAAACCCAACTTATGTAACATATAGGAGACTTATGTAAGAAGTAAGTTGTAAGTTGTGACCATTAAGTAGCTATTGTGATAATTGCCGATTCCAATTTACACTATTGACTATGGACTTGGATCTTGTGGATTTTAATCAAGAATCAAGAATCAAAGGAAAATATGACACACATCACACATATTATGCATTATCTTCTAGTTACATGGTATAATATACAAACATTATTTACATGGGCGGTTCCCTGTTTGGTTTCATTCATAACCCTACTAGCAAGAAGACGTCTTTTTGACGTCGGCAACTGGTGAACACGTCACGGCCAAAACTGGTCGAACCTCCCATGTTAATGGCATAGGGTGCTGACGTCTTTTTATTGACGTCAAACAGACGACTTACACGACTACTTTTCGACCAGTTTTAGACGAGTTTTAGACCACTTATATTAGACCAGCAAGGGGGGGG
>JAQGBH010001533.1:0-31669 GCA_034698265.1 Sminthurinus aureus | reverse complement strand
GGTCAAAGAAACAATACTTGGTTTTGATTACGGACAGTTTGGCTCACAAAGTCAATATGAGTGGTGACCATAAAAGCTATAAAAAACGAAAAAAATCGTCCTAAACGAAGGGGTGAAGCACGTGATGAAAGCGTTACTAATGTCCTAGATTTTTTGTTTTGAAATCGTTTTTTTCACGGAAATTTGCTGGGACATTTTGTCCAAAAATTTCGGTGAAAAAAACGTTTCTGTAACCGGATTTAACGGTATAATAACGTTATTGTTCACCAAAAACTTGGGAAAAAATTGGTGAAAATATAGTGTTTGTGGTATTAGGGCACTTTATTAATGCTCACCGTAAATACTGAAGACTGAAGACTGAAGACTCTTCAACATTTATTTATTTACGTACTCCTCTACTTTGTACTTTGTCTTCGGCTCGCTGTTTACAGTTTACCATTTACATGCTACACGTGCACAACAAAGTTGTTATGACCCGCATGATTATGATTGTGATGTTGATTATAGAAGAGAGAAATGAAAAGGGAAAAAGTGAAAAAGACAAGATAAGAATAAGACAACAACATGATATTCTAGTGGAGAACAGATGAGTTAAGAAAAATAGATAAGAATACTGAATACCGAATACAGATAAAATCAAGTCTCCAAGATGATGATAAATATGAATTCATTTTTGGATTTATTTATCATACAATATATATAGACAGCGTATAAGTAAGGCAAACTAACTTACTTATTATGTATAAAGAGATACAACATGCATTTTGCACAGATACAGCATATGCACGGTGTACAGCCCGCTCATCTGCTCAACTGCTGTAACCATAGCAGGTTATAAAAAAGAAGCAGGAAGAAATGGAAATGAAAAGGATGACGGAGAATGGAGAAAGGAAACTTGGGCGAGAAAAGAAAGAAGACTTAGGAAGGAGATGTAAAAGGAGATATAAATTTTTTGAGCTTGTCTTGCTTCTTTTCCGCTCTACACTAGCACAAAGTGTAATAGTTGGTGTTTGGTCTAGTGCTACAGACTAGCGTTTCTGTCTATATCATTGAAGAGGGAGAAAGTTACATCATTGATTCCCGTTCCCAGTCTCCAGCTTCCAGTACAATACGCATCTACATGAGATATGAAGTATCAAGTATCAAGTAAGAAGTAAGACGATCAAGTAAAAAGAGGGAGAAGACCGTAAAATTGCTGAAAGGAATATCCAAGATCGGTTGTTAAAAGTGATGAGTTTATGAGTTTTACGACTGGTGAAAATGACGAAGAACCAGTATTTTCTCAGTATAAATATGAAAAACTCGATGTTAGATACTAGATACATATGTATTTGTGCTTGCTATTCTTGATATGCTTGATATACTTGCATCTTGGATGTTGTGTACAGTGTACACAAAAGCCCCCATCAATCAGACTCGGCAATTTCTCTTTCAGAGCATCAGATCAACTTTTGTATACATGTTATTATTACCATAATCATTACAGAAAAGGATTGACTCCTAGCGCCTAGTGATAGCATAGTGATAGTCTACTTAGTTTGTGCATGTACCTGCCTTTTCTTGGTGTGTATGGTGTATTCTAAATCAAAATCAACATCAACATGGTACACAAAATGTAAAAAATGCACAGAGAATTTAGTGACAAAGCAGCAGAGTAAAAGAGTAAAATATAGATCGATTATTATAAATGTGATTATTTGTATTTTGTATTTTGTATGTAGCCGCTCGGGCGTTCAATGGTTCAACGTTCTTGTGTGTGTAAATGTGTACTTTTGACGACGACGTTGGCGATTATTTGCGTCTACAGTTTACAGTCTACAGTCTACAAGAAAAGTCATGCTGACAGAATGAGACTTTGAGAATAAATAACTTTGAATTCAACTTTGTACAAGTGTGCAAAGTTTATGGAGATCGAGGTATCAAGTATGAATAGTGAACAGTCTAGGTGAATGAGACTCGTCGTAAGTAAGTAAGTAAGTCGTCTCCCGTTCCGTCTACTTTCTCCCGTTTTCTTTGTAAATTGTAAATGTATCCAATACGTTTCATTTCCATCTTTCTGTTCCGTTCCTTTGAATCTTGATCATTGAGGAGCAATCTTATAAAAATGGCAAGAAATCGATTTTCGTCACTTGTAAATTGGTTGGTTGGATATCAGAAAGGAAAATTTGAATGACATGTGTATCACTGACTTCATCTATCTCAGAACCAGCACCAGCACCAACACCAACACCGGCACTGTCATCCTTTCCTTTGTTACAGTCCGTCTACACTGTAAGCTTTCAATTCAATACCCAATGCTTTTGAAGCTACACGAGTCTCCCATCTTCTTCATTCTAAATATAAGTATAAATTCTTGTCTACACATTCACATTTTATTTACACGTTGCAATTTGCAATTTACCTTATTTTTTGGAGGGACGGAAATAGGAATAACGAGATGATGAAAATGAACGACAGCCTGTAATTTTCTACCTTTTTCCCTTTTTGACACAATTTATATGCATGTTGAATAATATATAATATATAACATGTATGGCATGTGTTGCATGTGTTGTATGTATGTATAGCAATAGAATAGCAGACACAAGAGACAAGAAACAACTTGCTACACTATACATTATTAGAGAATGGAATCTCGATGGAAACGAGGCCTCGTTGTTTGAAAACAAGAGTCTCGGAACGAGACTCTCGATTTTTTTCGAGATTTGACTTCAAATTTTCATTCAAATTTTCAAATGAAATCTCGACTGGCCTCGAAATTCGAGAGTTTCTCGTTTCGAGAGTAACATTTTTACGAGACTCTCGACTAATTTCCGAGACAACAAATTCGAGATTCCATTCTCTATACATTATACAGTTATATACACGATTGACGACACAGGACACATGCTTCTTTTTCCCTTTTCCACAGGGAATTGCTACTGCACTCTTTCGTACAGTCTGTAGTCTGTATGTAATATTCTTGTGATTCAGCTCATTGTTTTGAAATGAAGTTGAATTTGAATTTGAATTTGCGTCACAGGTGTGAGCAAGGACCGTGATATGAAATTATGGAAAACAAAAAAATGACATTATACAGATAAAATGCTTAACTTTGAGGCATCCATCATGCAACTTTTTCTGGGAATTTTTATCTATAAAAAACTGAATAGAATCTAGATTCTAGAGCTTGGAGTCTGGAGTCTGTAGTCTAGAGTCTGGAGCAAAATTGAACATTGGAAACAAAATTTGTGCTCCACTGTATTTATTTTGAGAGAGACATATTTGAACATATTCTGTTTTATAAAATATCCGTTTTACTATTTTCTATTTTGTTTTATACACAACATAAAGAAAAATGGAAAGGGTTTCTATTAGATTTTCGTACGGTTATAAACTTTAGGGCCTTGTTGCAGCATTTTGTCTAGAATCTTGAGTCTAGAATCTAGAATGATATAAACTGAGTGGATGCATTTTTCATGTTTTACCTTTTTGTATAAAAATCATCTTTGGGAGAAAGCTTAAAACAAAACAGTGTAAACTCAAAAGAATGAAAAATGCCAACGGTTCCAGTTTCCAAACACAGGCTTAAAAAGCTTACAAAATGTAAAGTAAACATATCATGTAAGAAAAATAATATAAAATTTAGTAAAGTATAGAGTTTCAAAACAAGGATTTTTTTTAACTTGTTGATAGATGCACAACGGATCAAAAGTCAATGAAAACTAATGAGAATTGATTGATCAAGCGTAACAGTTGTTTGTCATTTAATTATGATGTTAAAAATGTTTATTCCTTTTTGTTTGTACAAATGCAAGTACGTAAAATGTAAAAGCATAAAAGCATTTTAGCTTTCATTAATGAAGCCAAGTGAAACAGTATTCACTATCCAGAATCCAGCAACTCCGTTCATTGCCGGAATGAAAACAAGAGAAAAAACATTTGTCAACAAAAAATAGACGCAAGTAGCCAATTTCTAGTAAATGCTCCACTAATGTTTTTACTACTTCTAGAAATGCTTATGTACATTCTACATTCTACATTTTATAAACGTCGAAAGTCATAAGTGTTATGTAAAGGAAGACAGATCGTTGCACAAAATTGAAATTGAGATGATTAGCATTTGCTGATTCGGGCAAGTATCAAATGTCCTTCGGAACGTGCAATATCATAAATTATCATGCTAATGCTAATGCTAATGGTGATGGTAGTGATAATGATAAAAACGCCTTTTGTCTGCCTCTAAAAGAACAAGAACATGATATCAAAGGAGCAAAAAAAAATGCAAATGAGTTGAAACCCATAGGCCGGAATTCCGAGTAGAAAGGATTGACGACAAAATGGCTCCATCCACTATATACATATGAACATTGTGCATACAAATCTACCTTTCTGATTCCTCTGACTTTCCAGAATAATAACAATCAGCTCGTATCCTGAAGCAGATCCGGATCCGACATCAGAACCAGAACCAGAACGAGTATCAGAATCAGATTGAGATGAGAGAGAAAGTGAGATGTGGGATTTTGTCTTGAATCCAGATGAAGAGACAGCTGTTGCTGTTCCTTCTACTTCTACTTCTACTTCTACTTCTACTTCCACCTCTGCCTTTGCCTCTGTCTCTGTATAATGTGTTATGCACAAGTTTCATTAGAGCTAAAGTCTACTAAATAATTTTGTAGGTATATCCATTCCAGTGTTTTAACCAAAATCTATGGTACAATTTAACAATGTAGAACATGGAGCTCGAACAATGGTCTGGCCATGCACAAAGAATAGAAGGATTTGGCCGATCCAGGGTCCTGGTGCCGATGTTTTGACTAACTGTACAGTGATTGTGAATTGGAAAAAACTCTGAGCATGTACAATGTACAATGTACAATGCACGTAGTTTGGCTCTCAATTTCCCCTTCAATGTATAAAATTAAGGCATGAAAAGTATTAGCAAGAGGATTCTGTGACGATTCATTTCATCCTGTCCGTGTCGGTTTTTATTGGAAATGAAAGTCGTGCTGTTTCTGATTCTGATTCGGATTCGGATTCTGACTCTGGTGCCGCATTGTCTTTGTATAATATCCAGCTAGTCCACAGTCCACAGTCCACAGTCCAAACTCTACAATCTACAATCTAGAATCTACAATCTACAGTCCACACGCGCTCGACTAATAAAAGTCGTAGAAAATGCTGGGCTCAAAAGATTAGAGTGAAAGTTGTAAAAGAGATCATGCCGATCATGTAACGGGTAACGGGTATGAAATTATATCGTGGATGTTCCAGATTCTAGATATCTATCTATTGAAGTTGTACGATGGATGTAGATTATTGATTATAGAATGTAGATTGTAGACTGTAGACTGTGGACATTATCATGCCATGGGGAATAGGATGGTAATTAAATTACAAGTCAAGTTTACAAGTCAAATAAATCAATGATAAAACAATTGATGAATGCGTTGATCCTGGATTCTTGATCCTGGATCCTGGATCCTTGTATTTTGGCAAATGTCGAATCAATCGTTTTATTTCTCATGTATTATCATTTTGATGTACCATCAACCATCACAACACTATATATATAGATATATAGATATATAGTATAGACTATATAGTTATGTAGCAACATTATATTATTTTATAATAGTAACTCTAGTTTTTCCCTTTATCCTTCCCATGATCATGATCCTTATTTTATTATTATTATTATTATTATGACATAACAATGAATATTATTCAAGTGTACATGTTACACATGTCATGTCCAATTTCAAATCTCCATTGTTTCATATGAATATTGATACAAATATTGTACACTGTACACTCAACACATTTTGATATACGATCTTACTTAAATATTATTATTAGTTGTATTATAATTTATCATGTATCTTGTACATAATCGATAATCAGATTTCCTGATCTTTTACAATTTATTTTAATAACAATAATAATAATAATTATTATTATTATTATTTTTATAAACGTTTTTTAAGTTAAACTGCATAGGGACAGGAAATTCAATAAGATTAGATGGGATTTGATTGGCTTTGATTGGATTGAACTGGTTAATTTTTGTTTGACTATCTTCGTCCACGATATCGATTCCCACAGAGAATCCTTTTGAAAGCCATTCTAAATTCGGGATTGAGTGTGTAGATGATGGGATTAATGGTACTGTTGAGATAGCCGAGCCACAAAAGGGCACTTTGAACATACATTGGAACATTACAGGAAGGACAGAGCGGCATGATGAGAGCCATGGCAAAAAAGCCGAACCAGCAGACGACAAAAGCTCCTGTAATGATTGCCAGTGTTTTAGCTGCCTTCCTCTCCCGTTTAGCCTCAATTGTCTCCTTCTTTTTCTTCTTTTGTACGGGGGTGCTGGTCCCGGTGGGACTTCGAGAGGAGGGAGAAGACGGCGTCTTGTTCTTTCCCGACTTTTTCTTATTTGCATTCTGATTATTTTGATTTTGATTATTGATGTTGGTCATGGAAGTTGAGAGGTGAGCATTGGGGCTGAGGGTATTTAAAGCTTGTTCATCCACCCCGTTGGAAGTTTTCGAGTCTTCTGCCCCATCAATTTCAACATCCATCTCAATCTCCAATTGTCCATTTACATGGTGCTCATGATCATCGTCATCATGATCCAAAGTTACTTCAATGGAGGGACTACTCACACTTTCCACAAGTTTTGAAATGGTTGTTATTTCTTCTGTATTCTCTCGAGCGATGGTTGGTGTTGTTGGGGTGAGGTTTGAGGGACTTGGATTTATAGAAAATTCTGTCGTCTCCCTTGAACATTGGGGGAGGTCACTAAGCGTCGTCACCATCTTTGTCTCCTTGTTACAATTTGAATTTGAATTTGAACTATTCTTATGTACCTGTTGAATTCGACCTGGACGATGTCGTATTCGCCGCTGAGCCGTCTTCCAAATTTTCCAGTAGAGGATCAGGATGATGAAGAGAGGGACGTAGAAAGTAGCACAAGTGGCAAATATTTGATAGTACACATCCTGACTCACCAGACACACCTTTTGAATCTCTATTCGCTCCGTGTACTGTGGATCTTTCCAGCCGAAGAAGGGAAGGAGGGAGACGATGGCTGCGACGAGCCATACTATAAATATCATGGTGTTGATTCGGCGACGATTACGGTTTCGGATGTACTCAATGTCCGTCACGGCCCAGAACCTACAACAGACAGAATACGAACACAAATATGAGACAACAGAATAAAAATTAGGGGCCGAGGTTTGGTAGGCGGTAATAAACTGAGGATTATAATTTATCAAGCTTTCGTGGATGTATTAAGAAAATGCTGGGAACGTAATAGGATGGCTTTTTGACAGATTACATCATTTTTCTCATACTTTTACCAATTTTTCCCTCCGCATTATGTACAATGAGTGCAGGAAACTCTATGGAAAATCTGTACCATAATATGATATGGTACGATGTGGAGTAAAAAAGTACCTACTTACATTTCTCGAGAAAAGTCACACTTTCATTTTAGGAAAGGAAGGGCATGTCAACTAGAATCATGGTTTAAGATTAATGCTCCTCTTAGTGGCTGACATGATGCTCTTTAGACTACCTACAGTTGTATATTCTATTTTATGTATGTACGCATGTAAAGAGCAGATCAGAGCAGACGAGGCTCAAGATGAAGCCAAGAAACCAAAAAACCAAGAAGATGGTAGAAAATCATGGAGAAATCATGACGACCAGAAATATTCTCCTGGTCTGTTTTTCTATTTTCTATTTTGACTCCTTTGATTTTCCCCTTCCATTACCCTCAGACATTTTTAGGCTTAAACATTTAGCTTTAAAACTCAAATTCCTCATCAATTTTTTTCATCAAGCATTGGATTTAAGCTTAAATAAAAAATAAAATTATGAAAACTTAAAAGGTAACCAAATAGATATTCTGGGAAAAGATTATTTGTTCCAGATTTTTCTCGTTTTCCTTTTAACCACCTCTCACAGTAACTGCATTATTAAAGGCCGATAAATGATACTAAAGTAAGCTTAGCTTTTAACTTGTTTTAAGGATCAATTAAATCCTTGAAATATTTTTTAGATTCCATTCCATTAGAAATAGGAATTAGTTGATTTTTGTAGTTTTGTTATAAACTTTTAAAAAATCAACTTTGAAACTGAAGGCTCAGGACTTTGTACCCATTTTACACATGTAATTTCAAAATTTGGGTTGAAATTTTATACCTATCTAAAATAATGTGGCTTAAAGCTTTAAGCACTCAATTCCTCTCTTTTTCCTATTTTCATATTTTCATAGCCATGTTATCTACATACACATAACACAGAGACACCCACCAGTATTTTTCTGTGACACTCTCTGACTTTCAACTTGAATTTGAGGAGCTCTGTTTTACTATGAAATCCACGATGAAAAAGCCGCACGTGGAAAACGTACGAGTCTTATGTGTGTAATATGTATGAAATATAAAATGTGGTGGCAGTGACAAGTGACACCATTTTTGGATTCTAAGATTCTCAGTGAAACCCTGAATAACATGGAGCATGAAACATTGAAACTTGTTTCCATTTTATACCTTGGCTGACTTGATTCTTTATCCTCTATACTTTATACTTTATATACATCCCGACTCGCGCAGGAGGAAAAGAAAAGAAAAATAGAAAAATGAGAGCTTTCAGTATGCCACTTGCTTCTTCTTTCTTTCTCAAGGGCAATTTGTTTCCCCAGTGGATGGACGTTAAACAAATTGGGAGACTGTGGATTGTGGATTGTGGATACATCAAGCCAAAATTAGAAGAGCAAATCTTCGCATCTTGAAAAATTCACCATGTTTCACCAGACACACTATTTTAGAGGGAAAAATCCTTTGCGGATCCTGTGTTATCTACTATCTACAATCATACAGTTTTAGTTGACTCTAGAGTCTAGAGTCTAGACTCTGGAAAAACTCTAGTTTTCATCGAAGCTCAAGTTTTGATTTTCCGAATGACAACTCCAGGCTGTAGACTGTAGGCGATTGTGCTCCAAGCTGTTTTTGGACAAATCTTTTAAAAATCTAATTTCGAATTGAATTGTATTATTTGGTTTGATGGGTATGGACAAAAACAATACCCAATGCTCAATATGCAATATGCAATATTCAATTACTAGCTTTGCCTCATAAAAATTTGTCCCACTTATGAATCGCATGTTTTAGTATTGTAGGACGGTCGAAAGTGCCAGCATATCAAACCAGCTGTTGTCTGTGATGTAATCTACAATCTGCACGGCTCATAAACAATAAACAGGAGACAGAGACGGCAAAGGATTTTAATGAATGCTGAATGCATAATTTCCTTGTAACTTTCTCTTGGATATTTTGAACGCATATTTTGTATATATGTACATTGTGGACTGTGGAGTGTGTACAGAGACACGTGCAAATTTTTCTAATACGTATTATGTCTGATAAACGTGCATCGGTTTTGGGTAGAAAAGGTATGTACTTTACGCTCGTTTCTGCTACACACACACACACACACACACACTGACTTACGTCAGAGATTTGACTAATGCTAATGCGTTATTGGAAACCAACCAAACTACCAAACTATGTACACACTCGTTTTTGTAATAAATAATAAGAGCAACCATTGTCAACCATCAACCATCAACCATGAAGAACCATTATATTACAGTCACCGTCCACCGTCCATTGCCCATTGGCCAGTGTCAACGTTCTTCTGACATGGGAATGGAAAGGAAAAACTTGGATTTACTTGTATATCCATTTATTCGTTGACCCAATCCAATGTTCAATGTCCAATGACCATCCATTACCGTGCAGAAAGCACAAAATACAGAGTAAAATGCACAAGTCAAAGAAGAAGAAGAAGAAGATAAAAACGGACGTCCATAATACGGGAGAAAATTCTGAGATAGATAGATAGATTTTTGACAGTTTGTTAGAATCTAGAATAGATTCAGTTACAGACCGTGCTGTCCACTAAATACAGAGCTGAGAACATTGAAACTGTGAACTGTGAAGGAGATGGTAAGGAAAAATGAGCTGTCAAAGATTATATATTGTTGTTGTAGCATGACGCGACATTGGAATTTATATTCATGAGACAACGACTTTGTCCAATATCCAATGTCTAATGTCCAGCACCCCGTGTCATAGAGTTCAATTTGGTGTATGCGTCCAGTGTCCAGTGTCCAATCGTGAAAGGAACGTGAAGTTTGATGCTAGACATTGTACAATGTACATACAGAGCAAGGTGAGTGTGGTTCACTCTGACTGTGACAGTGACGTCGATGGTTGGTGGACTAAGAGCAAGAGTAAGTTTTAAGTGCTGCATAAGTTTGGTGGGCAATGTCAAAACTCCAAAAAAATACTCTTAGCCCAGAAACATTTTCTTTTACAGCTTCTTGATGCAACCATCAGTATCAATATCAGTCTCAATATCAATCCATGTCAAAACCTGTAAGACGGTATTATCATTTTGATATTTTGACATTGTGACATTTTGACTTTTTCCTATCTGTACGCCGATGATCACTGTGAACATTTTCAGTCGTACAATGTTCAATGTACAATGTACAATGGGTATAGAGTTTGGAATTTGGAGGCCAAATGTCAGGAGACGAGTGATATCTACATTTATTTAAATGAATGAATGGTGAAAGATCGCCCAAGAAAACTGAAAAACGGTAACAATTTCCTTGAAAAAGCAAGTTTAAAAGCTCGCTCACAATAAAAACTCCAAACGTCCGACGCCACATCAGCAAAAAACTGGTACAAAATATTAAATCCTGTCATAAAATTGAAAAAATATAATATGGCTTACAGAAATGGTCTAAGCATTTCGATTTGTATTCCATCAAAATCAAACCACAATTACAAAACGTTTGCAGTACTGAAGTCAAAAAAACATGTCAAAGGCAGTTTCTTTTGAAGCTGTTCCAGCTTTTTAACCTTACAAAGATTTAGCACAATCCAATTTGATCAAAATTAACTGAATAAATTTGCTTTCCTATCATTTTTTGGCTTCCTCATAAATATTATGATGAAATTTTCCTGCTGTGTGAACCAGAATATAAATAATTTACCCGTTTTTAAAACTATTGCATCAGTTTCCAGTGACACTTTTCTGCATATTTTTTGACCCGTACATATACATATACATATGATTTTGACCTTTTGCGTCTCATTTTCACAAAAGTGGTTTAAGTGTGACATGTGACATGAACGACATCATCGTTTTACGCCAACATATTTCCGTTATGAAGAAATTCCATTATGCGTCATTTCCGCAGAACTGGAAATTTAATGGAATTTGGTAGGAAAATATGGATTTGAGATTTGAAAATTTATGTCAAAAAGCCATCAAAACATAAAGAATTTTATTACAGTAAAACAAAGTCGTGAGGGAGAATGCCAAAATAAATTATACTTTTGAATTGACTTTACAAGGGTAAATTTAGCAGAGGATATTTGAAGTTTAAATCATGCAATAACAGGAAATACTTTGTTCACTGTATAAAAATAGAATTATAATGTCATTCAGTATTCAATATTCAATATTCAGTATTTCAACTTGCCTGTCAACAGCAATCGCCACAAGATGAAGAATACTGGCTGTGCAGCACAAAACATCCAGTGATGTCCACATGTCGCAGAGCAGTTGACCCAAAATCCATTGGCCAGTGATCTGCAAGTAAAAACAAAGAAAATATTTACAAGTCTATAAATTATACATTTTCAATCTACAATCTATATTTATGTATTTATGACTAGTTTAGACAAAGCGCCGCTACCAGACCGATCCTCCCACGTTTCCAATGATGTAACATTGTTTCATTAATAATTCATATCTAGGTCCATTCTATAAATACTTTCTACTTGTTTCCACTTTTGACTCCTGACTCTTGACTTTTACTCTTTTGACGAACGCCCTTGCGAAATTTATTATTAATGATTAATGATGCAATCTACATAATTTTCCTGGATTCTGTATCTAAAGCGTTTTCAGTTTTCAGCCTTTCTTCTGACTAAATAAGGACGAGTTCTCACGATTCAAATGTGAAAATAAATTTCAAAAATTCAAAATATGATGCAGTATGTAGATTGAGTGTAATTGCAAAATAATTTTTTTCAAACCCATTTTTTCCATCACTCTTATAATTTTAAATGTAAAAAACCTGGAGCTGAACAAGACATTTTTTACAAAGTACAAATATGACCACATTCTTTTACATATGTATGTGTAGGAAAATGACGTATAATATTCAAGGAAATGTAGTGAGTTTCGTGAAATCCTACCAAATTCTTGATAGCTATATTCAGATTCAGATTTAGATTCAGATTCAAGTGCATTGGCATTGGTAAGAATAGTTTTGCCTAAAATAAATTATGCCGAGAGGTTTTAGGATGATGATGCGTTTCCGCGTGTAAAACCAAGAAAATGAATAAAGATTTCCTCATCCATCATCTCAGCACTCAAATTCTCAATGCTCAAGTATTAGGCACGAAGCAACATAAAACATTTGTAGGCAACAGCGGGGAAAATAAAACCAACTTAAAATGAGCGGAAGAGGAAAGCAATAAGTACTTTAGACAGCTAGGACAAAAAACTGTTGAGTGAATCTGGATCCGAAACTGCATTTGCATCTCTGTGGGTAATGAAGACAGCTTTTTCCGGGACTAAAGTAGGAGGAGGAGGACCAAACGGAGAAAAATCTGCATACAAAAAAACCATTTGTGGTATTCATACATTCAGCCCAAAATGTAGAATGTAGAATGTAGAATGCAGAATGTAGAATGTAGAAGGGAAAAAGTAAAAGGAAAAGTGCCAACCAACTGAGAACGGAGAACATATTCTTTTTTGTGAAATGAAAGGCGGCGCAGTAGGGGGTGATGGGAAACCCGATCCCGAAAACCAAAACCAAGAAAGAGCAGAGCACAAATAAATAAGAGACGACGAACGACAGACAGACAGACAGACAGAGAGTGAAAGCTCGGGTTCTAAAAACTGGGGAAAGTGAAAGTTTGGCTAGGGTTTGGTTAGGTAATTGTAACCATTTGAAATTTCAATAATTTTCCTACATAATTTTTGTTTCTAGTTTTCCCACCAACATTTTGATGTACACTTAATGGTTAGAAGCATGTCATATTTTTCATCCTGTGCAAAAAGTAACCCTGTGCAAATAATTTAAACTGCATATACACTGTACAACGTGCACCGCCGCTCTGGATTGAGCATAAAAAGCTTGTTTGTCTATGTCTGCAATTCACTCTTTTTCCTTCTTTCATCCTTTCACATTCGTCTTGAGCATCTCGGTTTGATTTTGATTTTCTACTTCTCATGCTTTTTTATTCATCACTGTCTGCTCGCCCTCTCTCTGTCTCTCTGTCATTGCCATTGCCGGTTGCATCTCCATTTCTACTTATTCTATTCTATGTGGTGAATTCGATTTCTCATTTCATTTCATATCAACTCCTTCCACACGAGTGTATGCAGACACAAAAGAGAATCCATCAATGATCCGTGATCCATGTTGAGCTTGAGATCAACCGCTACAGGAAATGATGTATATTACGTATAGTGTATAGGCATTATGACGTTTATTCAATTTCTTGGTCTTATACCAATTCTCAATTCTCAATGCTCAATGCTCCATGCTCAAGTATTTTCCTGTAGAGACTTGATTCCTGATTCCGGATTCTTCAGTACAAAAACAGGAAGAAGGGAGGAGAAAGGAGAAAGGAGAAAGGAGAAAGGAGAAAGGAGAAAATAGAAAGGAAGCATGAAATGGAATCAGAGGGAATGCGAGAAAAGATTGATTATACTCTTGATTTTTCTTCTCATACCAACAACAACTAATTTGTAGGCGTCTAATTTTGTTCCAGGAATTCCAAAAACTAACGAGAACGAGAACAGTAACTGAGCAGTGAACATATAGAGTGAGAGAGCGAGGGTGTAAGTAGATATATGAATCCTTTCTTTTGTGGAAATGTGATAAATGATTCAAAATTTTCTGTGCTTGACTGAATTTCCAGGGAAAGGCCATGCTCCACACTCCACAGTCTACACTTGATAATCGATACTTGATACTCGACATTTGATGCTTGGTACTTGGTACTGGATACTTGATACTAATTCTAATTAATTTATCTCGCCTGCATTTATTATATTGCACAGAAACGAAAAAAATCAAATCAATTCACACTGACTAAAAGTTCAAAAAGCTGCCAAAACTCTGTTATCCGTTGGTTTACTTTGATTGAGATTGGTTTTAGATCAACACGTTTGGGTGCAGAAATTCGGGATTTGCTTCACAAAGGACGCAGGATGCGGAAAAGCCGTGATAAATAACATTTGAATCCAAATTGTGTAAATTCAAATTCAGAATTCAGGTCTAAAGATATTTACGCATGCACTGCGTCACAGCAGATAAAAATGATGAGACTTTTCCAGTTCCATTTATTTTAGTCATTTATTTTCTACTCTTCCTGTGGTTGACTTTCCATTTTCCATTTTCTATTTTCATCCATCCATTTGGATTTGGATTTATTTATTGATATGAATACAAATATTCATTTGGATTTTCTTGTTCATTATGTGTGCCAAGTCATACGGAAATGACGTTCTCTGGGCTAAAACAATACCGTGGAGCAGGATGAACACGAATACGAATATGAAAATGACAAGTTTCGCTTTCGTTTTCAAGCGCTGCCGCTTTGGTGTGCTGTATCCGGTCTATTGTTATTGTCCTTTATTCAATTGGGTTTTCAGTATTTCATCTGCAGGGAACGGGGAAGTTGACAGCGACTGGAGGAGAAAGCGAGAGATAGCAAGAAAGATCAAATTGAATATTATTTACATGTACGTGACTCTAGACTCTAGACTCTAGACTCTACCGCTTTTTAGGACAAGTAGATTATTCATAAAATTCAATGTCTATAGTCTATACATTTATTTTATACACATTGTGTAATATTAACTAGGATTTATTTTTAGCCACGTTTGTATCTACTTATTTTGTGTTTTTACTGATATAATTAGGATTGATTGTCTCATTTTCATCTTCATTTTAAAGTTTACAATACAATGAAAGTAACTATTTTCCTTTACTTTTTCCCTTCCTTGCGTCATTTATGAAATTTTGAATTATGAATTATGAATCAAGTGGCTGCTCAATGCTCAATGCTCAATGCTGAACCGTTCAGGCGTTTAATTTTGCATGTAAAATGTCCTCATTTATCTCAAATGTACGCTTCGTGTGATTTAGTTAGTACCATAGTAAAGTTGAGAAACGTCAAGTTAATTTGTGTACAATGTAAAACAAGCAAAAATATTTATGACAATGGAGGAACCATACAAAATCCAGCTACACCCAGAAAGAAATAGCACGGGATGCAAAGTAAAGAATTGGTGGCTTGTGTTAGTGTATTTATTATTTATTACGTGAATTTATAATCCAGTACTTTAAGCATCAAATATCAAAAGCTGGAGAAAAGGAGCTGTGTTCGACAAGTACATCTACCGTTTTACATTTGATATGCATCTTGTTTTGTATTTTCCACCTCATGATTCATAATGCAGACTCATAAAAACAATGTTCAGTCAGCATGTTTTTGCTCAACTCAAGTGTACAATACAATATAACCCTTCGAAATTTGTCTCTGTTCAAAATACCATTGTGAATCCATCGTTACTTTGCACTGCAGTTTGCATAGCCAAAAAATAGGTGATAGTTGTTACATGTACCGGTATACCGATAGTATGGGAATAGCATTGCCGATACTTTACCTGGTTAGAGGACAATGAAAACCGTGGGAGAAAACGGGACTCGCATTTTTTCATCTTTGTGTTGTAACTTGCTACTTCTCTTGATTCTAGATTCTAGATTCTAGATTCTAGACTGACGGAGCTAATTCATAATTCTGTGAACGTTTCCCATGTATACTTTTTTTGAATTTCGAATGCCTAGTTTTTTTAAGTTTTTTCCTCTTGTTCATTCTTATGTTTTAATGGTAATGCGCTCGTCTGGATTTAAATATACGAGTATAAAGATTATGCAGATGATGAAGAGAAGCGTAAATTATATTACAAAAAACTTTGTTTGGTTTCTTTTGTAGGATTATTCGTAGAAAAAACAGATGATGATGGTCGTGGGAGATAAAGTATGCTGAGTTAATTATGAGATTCCATATTCCCCATTTGGTATGGAAACCTTCTCCATTCTCCATTCTCCACGCTCCATCCCACGTTCATTTCCCCATCTTCTAGTGTCATTCTCCGTTTTTTAAGTACAGGAATAAACTGCATTAGAGAAATTTTAAAGGGACTGGAAATATGGTTTATTGCTGTGGCTGTATCTGTGGCTGTGGGTTTCTATACGTACATTATACATTATACATTTGAGTTGCAGTTCAAGTTGAAGTTGAAGTGGCATGTAGGAATAGTAATTCCAAATTTGTAACGATGTACTCATCTAATTTAAAGATGAACAAACCCGCCATTCACTACTTCATAATCATAGCATGTAAATTGGACAGTTTGATACTTTGTATGCATTATCCATTCTCATTTTCACCGTAGGTTGTACATTGCACACTGTACAATGTACAATGTACACTGTACATTCTACGTTCATTCAACAGTACACACTGACTAACTACGAAATATGTCTGACATTCAGTCCACAATGTACAATGTACATTGCAAATGTATGATCAATGAGCAGGAGGAAAAGAAACAACTCAATGTGTTTAATGCATGCACAATGCACAATGTTCCCGTCTGTGGCTGACGCTTCGACTTGGGCTTCGGCACAATTTAAAAAACTTCTATTTTGTACCCACTCCATTTGAAATGTATTACTGTACCATTGTGAAGCTAACCAGACCAAACCAGACCAGACCAGGCCAGACCAGGCTAACAATATTCATAGCCATTGTCATATTAGATATTAGGAAAATTTTGCAAAACTACTTTTCCTTTCCTTCTCCAAAATGTTTTGTGATAAAGATAAACTGGATTCATTGCTTTCTCCTTTTCCTTGTCTATTCTCAATTTCCCGTTCACTTGAGCCATGAACCCTGAATATGGAGTACGGAATATGGAAAAATGAATACTGAATCCACACTATATCGTACAATGTAACGGTAATGGTAATTTCAATGACAATGACAAGGGAAATGGCAACACTAACACAACAGCAATAGCAATAGTACCATAGGTTATGTAGTAAAGCCAAACTGGATAAAGAAGGAGAAGACGTAGAAAAGCTCTCGCTGTAGAATATAGAATGTAAAATGTAGAATGTAAAATCCTTGAAAACTACAAGAAGAAAGGACATTTTTCATACATAAATAGTAGATAAAAGTATGTGTACGGTCTACAATCTACGGCCTAGGGTCTAGGGTAAACAGCATAGTTTTTCCCATGTATATTCTGCGTTATTCTAAACTCCAATTGCCTCTCCAATTTTCTACACATTTGCATTTGCCTCGGACGATCTGGGAAAGGACAAAAGTGCAAAATAAGGGAATAGCTGTACACTGTACAATCTGCAGTGTACATTGTACATTGTTCATGGTGCATTTTATGCGGTACAGTGAACGTGTTCTGAGCAGTGTGTGTATATGTGTGCCTGTGTTGCGTACATTGTGCATGTAATAAGTTATGATATGACTATGTATAATCTACACGGTTGTTTGGGTCCAACTGAGACTAAATAAACAACAGAGTTGGAGAACTAGAGATGGATTCTGAATTCTGGATTCTGGATTCTAGATTCTAGATTCTACATTCAAGATTCTAGATTCCAGTTTGTAGAGTCTGAGACTCTGGATTTTCTCTGGTGGAAACTTTTCTATAGAACAGGAGAAAACAAGAAAAGAGAATAGCAAGAGAAAGAAGGCGCTACTTTTCCAATCTGTTTTTCCGTTTCCCCAGTCCTCTATTTTCTATGTACGTGGACAAACAATTCTGTTCCACAAGTATCTACGGAAAAAAGGCTTGGAGAAAGAAAGGACAAAAAGACGTCCCCATTAGTATGTGAAGCACCGAAAGAATGGCAATCATAAACCACACTATACAATATGCACTGCACGCTCTACACTATACACTGTACAATGTACAATCAATTCATGGGACTTTTTTCTTTGTCCTCCTCTTCATAATGTTTCTTTATACCTCGTAAAAATTGACTATACTCTATACTCTATACTGCAGGCTGTACACTTTATATTGTGTACAGTTCCCTAGATCCAACATCCAACATCAACAACCAGCAACCGCAAGTTGGACTGGACTCACAACTTGCAACTCCAGACTCGCGAATCGAGACTCGAGACTCGAGACATATTTTGAGCTTTAAGAGAGGTGGCAAAGATCCAAAGGAAAACTTACATAAGATAAAAGTGTCCCATAGATTCGTTACTCTGTCGTTTTCCCTATCTCTCTCTCATTCTCTCTCTCGCTTTCTATTTCCTTCTGCTTGTGCTGTATCGTCTGCTCTTCCTTTTCCTCTCCCACTTTTGGTTATTCATAAACCACACTCATTTTGCAATATTGGATATCTGCGGCCATATGCATAGAGAAATGACAATGGCAATGGTAGTGGTAATCGTAATGGCTACGGCTATGGCAATGACAATGTATAAAAAGCTGCACTCCATACCCCATGCTCAATGCTCAATATAGAACAAGCGTAGATATGACCACCAACCGTCACCACACAATTACACAATTCAAAGCAACCCAGCAATGCTTGAACGTAGTTTGTAAGATACTGTCTAAGACGTAGGCAACCACAGATTTTATAAGGAGTTCAGAGTTCACACGAGTGATATTGATGTATCAATTTCTTTCTTATAGGAGCCAGACCAAACGGGTCGAATTACACACATCACCGCACCACATATTTCACACTGTCACCACACTTCTCCCTCTCTCTCCCCCCCTCTCTCTCTGTTTGTCGCTTATCACAGATCAAGATGGTGTAAATTTTAGCTCATGTATACTCCATATTCTCTTCTCTATACTTTATACTCTATACTCTGTACACTGTACGTATTACGCAGCCCTGCAATCTGAACTGTGTGCGTATGTCATCTGGTCATATGTCTACTGATAGCATAAAAATAAAAGTGTCTCCATGCCAAAAATTCAGTCGATCCAATTGTCACTTGTCACTTGTCAATTGACAATTCATTCATCACCAACCTCCTTTCTCTCACACACTCACTTCCCTTTCACCCTTCGTCTAGCCTAAATTTGAGTGAGCAGATGCAAGTGGAGATGGAGATGCAGAAAGGCATAGCGACAGAATGAGAGACAAACAGAGTGAGCAAGAATCCGCAATCCGCAAGCTCATGTAGAAGACGGAACAAAGAAAGAGTTTCGACATTAGAATTGGGAATCAAGTCCAGAGTTGGTTGAGCTGATTCAAAGTGGTCGTTTAAGCTAAAGATAGACAGGCAGACGGATGGATAGACAGATATATGTACAATGTACGATCTAGATCCTAGATTCTAGATTCTAGATTCACTTGAAACCAGAAAATGTATAGGTATATGGTATATTATATTTTTTGTTATAGGTATGTGTAGATTTTGTTGAAAACTTTGAAAGATGAGTGAAGAGTAAAAGAAAGAGCAAGAGCACGAGCAAGACAAGGATGAGTGACGATAAAGGTGAAGATGAAGATGAAAAGGGAAGAAAGAGGAAGAGGATGAATAACAAGTAGAGTAGAACAAGAAGACTTGAAGACTTGAAAACTTGAAGACCTGACGAGTGGTAGTTGATGGTCCTGCTAAAAGCTATATAGTCTCACTTCTTTTATCGTTTCAAACACTCCACTTTCTCTCACTCAGTCAGTTACTCGTGTACTTGTTAAGTCACTGTAGGAACGGCTGAATGAGTGAACGCAGGAATGAGTGAAGGAAGGAAGAAACTCTGTTCCCAAAGGAATTTCAAGTTTTACACGTCAGACTGCCAACGAGTTAATACGAATACGACTTAGACCTTAGACGTTAGACATTACAGCAGTGAAACAGTAGAAAAAAGTCGAAACACGAATTGAGAAGAGTTCATGTAGTAAAGACAGCACTTTTTACAACACATACAAGTCCTCCTGCTCTTTTCTGTTTTGTTCTTTCCTTGCCTTGCCCTGCCTTTTCTCACTAGAGCATGATGAAAACTACACGCAATTTCTCTTTCTCTGTCCTTTACTTGTAGATACGCTTTTGACATTGCTTAAAATAATATAGTATCTGTACAAATTGTACTGTAAAATGCTCCTTTGTCTCTCACATTTCCGCTTCCCAGACTCCCATCATCATTACCATTATCAAAATCAACATCACCATTTTCACTCCCGGTCTTACAGATTGTGCATCACAATATTTTTCTACAGCTTACAGTCAAATTCAAAGCTAAAATCCGATATTGTCAGCTCACAAGTCACAAGTATCAAGTCCCTGCTCAAGGGACACTGTTCAAAGTTCGTTGTTCGTTGTTCATTGTACATGACATTTCGTCCTTGTACTTGACAAAAGACGTATTTTGGTTCTGCTTTGTGTATAATTTCTGCAGCATTTTTGTTGGTACTAAACCGAAGACGGCATCGTACTTAAATGGGTTATTTTTATTCATTCATTCATTCAATTATCTAAGCATTTTAAGTCTAAGCATTTTACGATACGGAGCAAGGAAATTAGGTCATAGGAGATTCAATTTCGTACCAAGATTACCATCATATTTCCCTTCAATTTACAAGGCAAAGTTCAACATGGGCCAACAAACTGGATAAAAGATGCTACACTTTCTCCTTTAGCGTCTAAGATTACACGCAGGACGAGGATGGAGACTCGAAGATCGAGGGTCGAGGACGGAACTGGATGCTAAAAAACGCAAGGGAAAGTGAATGTTGAAATGTTCAATACGGGACATAATTCTCAGCCATGGAACCATGAACATACGATAGACATGCACGTAAACTGTAAACTGTACATTGTACATTGTGCATGCTTTTGTAAAGGAGAGGAGAATGAGTAGGAAGGAAAATGCAGAGGCACACAATTTTATGATATTACTTTCAGGAGCTTCCAGGACCAGTCTCAAAGTCTCTAAGCTCCAGCGTCTGCTTCTGGTTCTGGCTATTTTCAAGCAAGTTTTAACACTAGCACACAAGTCAAAGTACAGTTTGCTCGACAAAAAAACTATAAAATGGAAAACAGCAGGAGCAGGAGTATGACCGGGATCGAGAATGGAAAATGGGAAGCAAACGGAAGCAGAAAAAAAGGATAGAAACATAGGCAAATGGAAGAAGAAAAGAGGAAGAAAGTAAAAATAAAGTCAAAAATCCTCACTCCGTGAGGATTTTATATCGCCTAAAAAGCATAAATGCTTTAGGCTCCCGATGCGAAGCAGAGTGTAAGAATTCTTCATGTTATAAACTTGTCCACTAGTTTGAAAATTCTAGAGGGCGCTGACTAGTTAAAAATTTCCCCGCTAGGTGGCGCTGACATGTAAAAATTCTTCACATAATAAACTTGTCCACTAGTTTGAAAATTTTCCCGCTAGAGGGCGCTGACTAGTTACAAATTTTCCCGCTAGGTGGCGCTAGTTTCGTTGTCTCACATTACCCCAATGTCCACAGACACGAGGAAAACAATACTCTGCTTCGCATCGTAAAAAATAAATAAAAGTAAAATAAAATTCCTTGGAGTTTGTAGCTTAATTTTTCGCCTTTTTATTCCATTCAGTGTCCTTCCGCTGATTTGCAACGTGATACGTTATGCCTTACGCATATTCTGCGTCCTACATCATGTTCTTGTACAAAGTACAGTGTACAAGCGACTGTGACAAAAACAAAACTTGAAACCCAAAGAACAGCGTAGCGTTGATACGTCTGCAGGCTGCAGCCTGCACATTGCATATTGCACACGTTCCCGATTCAAACTTAGTAATTTATGAAAGTTCTAAATGCACATTTTCGGACACGACTTATTCTTTTTTCCTCCATGTAAAACATTAAAATAAAACTGTAACTTTGTAATTTGTTAAAATGCGGAGGCGGACGAGCCATCTTGTCGGTTGTCCGTTGTTCATTGTTCGCGTCTGGAAAAAGTACTTTGACATGAAACACAAGTTTATAGTTTATACGCATATTAGAAATTTACATGTAATGATTACTTCCAGGCTCATACATTTTTTAGCTTGTCCTTCCTTTAGATTTTAAGAAATAGTCAACAGTTCTTTCAAAATAGGCTGCGCACTGCTCATGTGATGCCTAATGAGCACCGTACATATCCTACACATTTCCTTTATTTAAAATTCTATTTCTATTTTATTTCCGAAAAGTTCAATTATGTAACTTAATTTACCCAAGAGTGCATTCTGAATACATATGACACCCAATTTATACTTTCCCCTCACATCTCACATTGGAAAAGGTTGGAAAAGGAAAAAAAAGAAACTAGATACGTGAAAATGGGTTTGTTTGTTTCAACGTCATGGAACCATCCGCAAAAATTATCACGATCGGCTTTGGCCCTGGAAAAGAAAAGCTAGAGGCACAACAAAAGAGAGAAGAGAACAACAGCAGGGAAAACAGGTACTCTAGCGAGGGATGAGAAATTCAATTTTTTTCCATAATACATGAGCTGTAAATTGGATGTGCATTTGGTGTTATTTCCTCGGTAACATAAACTAACAAGAGTACAGTGTACATTGTACATCGCACATTGTACACTGTAAACACAGGGATGCAGTTGTGGGCGTATGATAATCTAGAACCTAGAAACTAGAATCTAGAATCCAGAATCCAAACCGAATATTTGATACTTGATACAAGAAAACACAAGGCAAAACAAAACAAGAGGAAAAGAACTTTTGAAATTTCATAAACATGAAGGCAACAGACGGAAATGGGAAACATATTACTTTCTATTTTCTATTTTGGACTTTCACTTTCTTTCCCTCTATTTCCACTGTGCTCTACTTTCTACTCTCTCCTTTTGTCCCTATTACATTTTTTCTTTTCTCTTTTGTTCCACTGGGGTAGTTGTTGGTTTTGTGTTTACCCTCAGAAATCCAAGTACAATGTTCAATGTACAACAATTTTGAGGTAAAGTTTGAGGTTCGAGATGAAGAGAGCAGAGATAAGAGAGTGGAAAGGTGAAGGGAAAAAAGTCATTCCATCTCCGTTTTTTTACCAGTATTTATTTAGTTTTGGTAATGTAACGGCAGGAGAAAAGGCAATAATAATGTTTGGGTTTACGCTTCTCTTCATCTTTATGTAATATGAGTGGGAGAATGGAAGCGGAAAGAAAACAGGAATTCAGATCAACAGCCACACATGGAAATAAACAAAGGCGTAATACCAACCGTGTACATTGTACATTGTACGTTGTGCAGCGTACAGTGCACAATACTTTGAAAGAGGAATTCCTTGGGGTAGAATTAGACTACCTGATATCCGTTTCATACTTCCGTACTTGTACTTGTATTTGCCCATCTATTTGTACTTTGTACTCCTAACTTGTACCTCCCACCGTGTTTTGTGTTTTTCTAGTTTCCGAGCCATCTCCATCGTCAAGAGTGCCAGCCTTTAGTCAAATTAAAATTACGGCACATTTCTCTCTATATTAAATATTAGTTTTGGTTTTGGTATAGAAGACCGCGGATGTGAGCTCTGAGCTCACTAATAATTTGAGGTTAACTTTTCGTGGAAAAAACCTGTATGAAATTTTTAGTGTACAATACAGTGTACACAAGGGAAAGCAAGGCTCACTTATTGATGGATGAGAAGTAGACAACAGACAGAGTTGGGAGTGTAGAATGTAAAATGTGAACAAAACAGCACAGTAGTGACTGGTGAATGGTGTGGTGAAAGGGAAAAGATGAGGCCGCCGTCTGCCCCTTTTTGCCCATCTTGAAACTTGTAACGGAAAAAATGTGGTTGCATGTCCGATGTCCAATCCGTTTTCGAGATATTGGATACTGGATATTAGTCTAGTGGTTTATTGAACTAGTCGAGGTTTGAGTAGCCCTAGATGGAATTTAACTACAGGTACAACACATACACATTACAAATAGGCAGAATATGATGAGAAAAAGAGTTGAGAAAGGAGAAGGGAAACAAATGGATATTAGATATCCTGATGCTGGATACTGGATACTGGGAAACCATTCGCTTCACTAAGTTACTTTCCATTGTTAACACTTTCCTCTAAACTCTAAACGATCTGCACTGACTATACACTGTACACTGTGCACTGTATCTTGTAGATTGTAGATTTTTGCAATGCTTCCATATACATAAAAATAGACAGAGCAGAATTTACTAAGAGAAGGAAGTAAAAGTAAAAGTTGGTTGACGCAAAAACATGAAAACACCACCACCACCACCAGAAAAAGAACAGGAAGAAGAAGGAGAAGAAGGGCACAAGTTCTTTTTCTCTCTTTCTCTTTCGCTCAATCGTGTTTAAACAAAATGTCTGTTTGAGAGGTGAGGAACCATAAATCAAAAAACCTTTATTTCCAATACGAACCAAAACCAAAAGTAATAGCAATGGCAAAGGCGATACCAACAGCTACACCAACCAACTCACACCAACTTGTCTTGCTCTTCTACTTTTCCCTCGCCTTTCTCGTCTTTTTCTTCTTCACAGCCATTTCTAGTTTCCAGTACATCCAGTCGTTTCTTCACACTCTCTCACATTTCATCTCTCTCACGCTCAGTTTCTCTTTCACTTCTCACTCCTCACACACAAAGGAAGAAACAAGAGCAATCTTCAAAATACTCCGTACTCAAAACTCAATACTACTTGATCTCCTCTTCTCACTCCTCCTTTCTTTCTCATGTTTCTTTGAACACTTCAAACTCCAAACTCCAAACTCCGAATTCTGAATTCTGAATTCGACTCTCCACTTTCTACACTTGATACTCGATACTCCATTCTCAACACTCTTTCCCCTATAATGTGATGATGCTGCTCAAAATATATACACTATAATACACTACATTATACAGCAGAGGCGATGCCTGATGCATTATACATAAAAAGGGCTCAGTTTTCTCAAACACGTTTCATATTTCTAGTAAATTGAGACAAAAATCATACTCAGCTCCCACGCGGCAAAATGGAAAAATGCAACTGCACATGGCTAAACCTTGTTGATAAATACACATGAGATGCATGCATACATACATGTATAATGTAAAATGTACAGATCACAGTTTACGTTGTTTATATTTTCTACAAACACAGACGATAGAAACAACGTGGAAAGTTCAAGGATTAGGAGGGAAAACCCCGACGAAAACCTAACCAAAGAATTGGTGGATTATATTCTGTCGCCTGAAAAATTTTGTTAGCTTTATCATACATTAAATATTAAATGAGACGAAGATGATAATAATTATCACCTTTCTTTCAATTACCCCTATTTTTCATCCTAGATTTACAGAGTTTTAAATCAAGTGTTAATAATTTCAATACATTATAAAAATGACCAAAGTCCATGTCAAGTATTTGTTTTGTTTGATCTGACTATAATACGTAGGTTTTCCAGGATGACAGTACATATTTCAGTGCTGAATGACTGTGCTTTGTAGTTTATTTAGCTACTACAAATAGAATGGTAATATATTTCAACGATTCACATTTTTTATCAGGGAAATGAACTGAAATTTTTGTACGGTTCAAATAATTTTTGTCTCGAATTCATCTTCACAAATTATCCTTTTTCCGCTACAAATTAACTTTTGTTGTTGTATTCGACTTTGAACTTTGACAAAGTATTTGTATTTGTAGTTTGTACTTTGTAGATACTGTATAGAGTGTAATATCCTTTAGAATTGCGACTGTGTTGTCTTTGTGAAAAATCACGAGTCCGTAAAGAGATTGCTCTTTTGTGTTGAATTTTGATGTACTCTATTTGTTGAGATGATGACCGTAGAAATACGTAATGACGCTGTTGACTGTTAACTGGTGACTGATGACGGTTGTTGGTTGGCGGTTGATGATAATAATGATGTTGGTGGTAATGTGAAGAAGACAAGCAAAATCATGCATAATGTATCATGTATAATATGTGCCTATAAGTTTATGCTCGTAATATTTCATGTTTTAGAAAGATGGTTAGTCTCGAATTGTCGACTTGTCGACTTGTTCTCAGTTGTTAGTTGTTGGTTATTTGTATTTACATTCGACGAATTTTTGTAAGTATAGGGAAGGCGAGATGTCAGCAAGGAAGAACGGTAAACAAATAGGCTAAATTGATGATTTTCCTTCTCTACAAGATTTCGCTAGTATTTTTCTGCTTCCTTTCATGTGTGTATCTGCCTTTCATCCAGCTTTCCTTTTATAATTTCTCTCCATTTCCCTTGACTTGACTAGACTAGACTTGACTTGACTCGACTCGGCTCTATGTAAAATGATGATGCATATTTAAAGTAGAGCAACTGGTTGATGTGCTTGACGGCTCATGTTGATTTTCTACTGCTTGTTCATGTACAATGTACAATGTTCCATCTTCAACCTTCATGCTCATGCTTTTTCCTAGGCTCATGTTTAAGTTGATGCTCTTTTTCTTGTTCATGCTCATGTTTACTGCGAGGGTATTCAAACGTTTGCCACAGCCTTTACGATACAATACCATACGAAGCGATACGATGGAGAAAACAACAACAAGTCAAGCCCGAGATATAAATTACAATCGTTGAAATAATGAGAAGGAGGATGTAAAACAGAATAGAATAGAACCGAGTGGAGTAGAGCACAGAAATGCAAGGAATGAGAACCGCGTTTGCTGGTATAGACACAAAGTAATTTCTTTCTCCATCTTTCCTCTTTCTCCAGCAACATTCTACGTTCTACATTCTACGTTCTAGATTCTAGATTCTAGATTCTAGATTCAAGACATTCTAGCGAAACGGGAATTTTCACAAAAGATTGGATTAAGATTTTCAAAGACTTTGAACTGACTGGATTCTTATATGTTCTTTATGCTTTATGGTGAATCCCACTACATTATACATTATACATGATACGCAGATATTTGCTCGGCTGGGCTGCTCCTCGTACCTCGTACTTACTTGTAATAGTAAATAGTACTGGTAGTATTAGTGACGGTTGCTGTAGTGGCAAATAAGCGGAGAATAGGAGCGGAAACTAAAACACACGCGTGATACTGTAACACTGTGGGCGTGCGTTGCAAATATTATCAGCTATCTGTATATTGTCCATTGCACGCGCATAAGTTTAGAAAACACAAAATCCGAAATAATACATTTGTATGCAAAATACATGAAACCAAATGTAGAACTACCAATACGTACGTTTGGTATTTGTATTTGTATTTGTTCAAAACTAAAAATTTCAACATGGCAAGAAAACTCTTTTAAAGTTTAAGGTAAGTTAGAGGAAAGATTTTCTAACTCAATAGAAAGAGGCCCGGGAATAGGGGATCGGAAAAACTTGTGCGATGAAGCATGTTGTAGTTGTGATTTTGTGATTTTGTGCTTTCCCATGTGTCCTAGTTTTCCCCACAAAATATTCCAGTTTTGCACCAAACATGCTTGTTGCTCTTGTTGCTGTTGGTGCTTGAAGAGACAGAGGTGACTTATTGAGAACTGAGACTGAAAAGGAAAACATTGGAGAGAAATATCTACGCACATGTATATTTTTATACGTGAGAAAATTGTAACCTAGAATCTAGAATCTAGAATCCAGAATTTCTGAAAATCCGGAACGTGGAATTTAACCGGAGGATGCGGATGATTATTGAAGTGAATCGAAATGGGAATGCTGTTGCTCTGCCGCCGTCTGTCTCCTTTTCTGCAACCAAATTGACTTGGGTTTGCTCTCTTGTTTGCTTTGGGTAAAATAACTTGAAGCCTCAGCCTCCGCATTTGCTTTACTTTCCTGCTTACTTTGTGCTTTTTACTTTGTACTTTGTGCGGATTTATTTACATATTGCGGTAGTGGACGTTTCTACTGTAGACTGTAGACTGTGGGCTGTAGACTAAATCCCAAACGGAACCGACCAAAGCAAAGTTATGCTTGTGGTTTTGTGGAAACTTTGGCTTCATAAATATCAGTGGTTCAGAACTACTGTGAGAATTATATTATTATGATTGCGCTATTCCCTAACGATAACATCCGGATTCTGAATACAAAATAATCAAAACACCAGTAACCAACAACGAGCTACTAAAAATAACCAGCCACATTTCGATGCTCTTGACTTTGACATTTAGAAGTTTCTATTTTTTTGTAAAATACCTTTTTAATTCAAATTCAACGAGAGGGTTTATTTAAATGTAGTATAAATTCCGTACACAAATCAGGCGTAGTAGATACTCTAGTTTTTCTCAATTTTCTACGCATTAGTTGCTTCAAAATGCAAGATGTTTTGCTATAACAGCCCTTTGACTATGTTGATAATGTTGATGGAAAAGGTAATAAAAATGAACATTTGTGCAATGTCCAGTGTCCAGAAAATACAATCAAAGTTGAAAGATGAAATAATGATTATAAATATTTAAAAGTTGGTCCGTTCTCAATGATTCTGTATTATTTATGGTTTTCACTCTGTCACAACATTCATTGTTCAGTGTTCAATGCTCAATGTTCAATGCTCAATGCTCAAGTCTCGCGGTGCTCAGTTGACAACAGTGACAGTTGAGACTCTTTGTCCTTGTTCCATTTTCATATCTCGTGTTCAAAGTACTAGGATTCACTTCTCCTTTGTGCTTTGTAATAGGAGAGGAACTTGAAGTTGACCTACAATGCGGATAAAGAGATTGCAAGTCATTGTGGCTTTTTATCTATGTTCTACATGACGTGACAGCCCACGCTTTGAAAACTGATTAACAACAACAAATACTGAGGAATGAGGACTGCAGACTGTAGACCGTGGACTATGGACTGAGGAAAGACGAGAGAAGCTGGGATGTGAAAAGCAGAGGAGTAGACAGTAGAAAGTAGAAAGTTGAAAGTTGAACGGGAGCAAGTGCAAATATGCAATGCATGTATGTATGGAGTATGGAGTTCGTAGTATGTTGTACGGAACAAACTGTGTACAATTTAAATGTATTCAATTATACGAGGATATTGAATGTAGGCTGTAGGCAGTGGGCTGCGTAGACAAGTCTCGTTTCAAGGCTTGCATAACCATACACCACACACCATACAGTCTCGCAAACAACCATACAGCCAACCAACGAATTAACAGTTTATACCCTATGAAAATGAAAACCACACCAAACTCACTATTTCTTTCTTTCCCAGTTTCCCTCCTCTCGCTCTCGCCTCTTCCAATGCTAACGGACTCGTCTCATTTCGGATTTGGTTTTCACTTTTAGTATGCAAACAGAAGCGGTATGCTCTGATGCTCTGATGATCTGATGCGCTCTGATGCACTCAAACACACAAGTAAAAAGCCAACGACTTTGTCATTGCCATCCTTTATATATATTACACATGCATCTGTAAATAGTACATTGTACACTGTACAAGTGCATGTAAATACCCCGAATACCTTTCTTTCTCCACATTTCCACACAGTCTCTACTCACTACTGTAGTTATGAAATAATGTGCGTCTGTAGTCTGTAGCAGTCTGAATATTAGCTTTAAATAAAATCCTGCATTTAGTTAGTTTATGCTTTGCAAAGTTTCAAACTATGTGCTGGAGTAGAACAAAATCCTCATCCTCGTCCTGTCTATGAATAGGGAAACAAAAGGACAAAACACAAAAGCAATTTGAACTCAACTCTCAATACTGAATACTCAGTCCTTGACGAAACTCGCTCACCTTCAAACGTTTCTAACATATCTAACGTATCACATTGAGCACAAGTAATTAATAATAGTGGATATTTACACAAGTTTAAAGGACGGGAATGGGTTCATTTCCTGGTAAAATCGGAACAAGCTTCCCTTTTTTTAAAGACATTGCGTCAACTACTTTGAATCGGAAAAAAGTTGCATGATATTTTTATGCAAACTTGTGGATTCTAGATTCTAGATTCTAGATTCTAGATTTTACATAGTACAATATGGTCTATTTATTTAAAAAATCCAAATGGCAAAATTGACATGGCCTCGTTTGTAAGAAGTGGAGATGTTTAGACGAAAAGGAAATCAGCATTCATGGAGAATTAAACACGTGGGTGAAAATTCGTGGTACACGTTATTCACGTTACAGACTTGAAAATTGCACATGTGATGCGTAAGAAAAATGAAAGGAGAGGGAGTAAATAAACATTTAATGGAAAAAGCTGAAACAAGTTTTCAAATTCCAAGAAGGAAAGAAACTAGGATAAAAGTCTGTTTAATTTTCCACGATACACGTTTCCCATTTTTCTGATTTTGTATCATTTCACCATTTCATCTCATGCTTCCGTTTACTGAAAACTGAAAAGTAAGCGTGATTTTATTCTTGGAATTGTACAAATTGAACCTTTGATAGATATTTCTACAATCTACAATCTACAATCTGCATACCATAATATCATACGCAGACGAAAATTGACATATAAGTATGCTCAAGTAAATAAAAGTAAAATTTGACATGTAACGAGTAAAGAGATATCAAGCTTTGCATTATTAATACTGATGTTGCTCTTGATCAACTATAAAATGAAATAAGAGTACAAAATTGGGGTTTGACATGGTATGATGAAAACTGATACAACATTGGACCAATTCCTGCCTTTTAGAATATAAGGAGAATTATAAAACGTAATTGTAAATGTCCCAAGTTGAGAGCTGAGACTCCCATCAGAAATTCATGATTTGGATGACGAATGTCAAATTTGCTCATTAATATAAATTTGAAACGTGAACCTCCGATTCAAAATTGGAAATCCAAAAGCATAAATCCTTCACTTTTTGTCCTATCATCAGAAAGAGGTACAAGATAAATTGACTAGAAATTAGCCGCATCCGACAGGAGACTTGAAAAAGTCAAGATTCAACATTAAAATCAACATCAAGGATAAATCCCGCAACCACAAACATAAATAAACGAACAACAAATGGCTCATTCCATGCCATTGATTAGGAGTCGTGTAATTCTAGAATCTAGAATCCAGAACTAAGGGACTTGAAATGCAGCAGTGAAAGAAGAGTGAAAGTGAAACTGGCAAAAAAGGACAAGGACAGGATGTGTTGTATGCTATGGCTTTGGAGAAGTGTAGCAATTCCAATTTAAATTTAAATTCAAATTCAAATTTAAACAAATCTCATTCCATGAAAATCACGTAGATTGCAGATTACGGATACATGAGCTTTGGCTGTTGGCTGTTGAGTTTTGAGCGTTGAGTGCTTGAAACTCTCCAATGGGGAACTACATTGTGAAAAAGGAATGACAATTGTAATAAACTTCTGCTTTTAAGTTTTGAGCTTTGACTCTCAAGCGCCCTTCTCTAATATTAAGAATGAAGGATAGACCAGACTACTGATAGACTACGGAATTTAGTCAAGTTTCCAGACCTTTCCACTTGAAAAATCCAAACCCAAATCCAAGGGGAAAGAAATTGGCTTGTTGACTTTTCTATCTACATTCTGCAGGGATTTGAATCGTCTGGTCGTCGGGTGATGAATAAACAAATCGTGGGTGATCTTTTCAAAACGGCCAAAGCTCATGTCTTTAACATGAGCTTTGGCCGTTTTGAAAAGATCACC
>JAQGBH010001532.1:0-31678 GCA_034698265.1 Sminthurinus aureus | reverse complement strand
ACTTTTGTGATATCAGGAATGCAGTTTGTGTAATTTCCATCACAACATATATGATACCGAGCTAAATGGGTTAAAAAAGAGCTCGGAAAAATAGAAATTCTCTCCAAAGGTTCAGCATTTATATTTTATCATCCTGTTATCAATAAACTCACTCACATTTAAGATTATGATGGCCACGGATTAGGTAATTATAGAGAGTCACAGCTTCTCCTCGTTTTGCGAAGAAAAGCAGTGTCGTCGAGACATTGAGACAACCATGTCCATAAATGAACAGATAATTCACAACTATGTGGTGTAGTTGGAAATTTTCCCCATAGAGACACACGACGAACCTTGCAATCAAGTAAATCAAATAACACAAGCCACTAAAATACGAAAACTTCCAGGTTTTGTATTTCCAATCATCTACCTTTCGAAACTCAATCAAATTATCTTTACGAATTTTGACAGGCAACAAATTACACCAGGACAAGAACCTGATAGATTTGAGATTCCAACGATTTTCTTCTATGGTCAGCATTTTTACACTCTTGCGCTGACGTGTTGTACACTTGAAACTTGAAATTCGAATACTTTCAATGTCTTTTAGATATTGTAGAGTTTTTATTTTTTGCTATTGAAAAAGTTCTGACTGTTGGCACCAAGCAAATGCCTGTGAAATAAAAACTTGATTTAATATGTAGTAAACTGTGTAAGGAATTTGATATTTGAGTTTGTGATTGGTGGTGCGAGTTAATCTGGTGTGGCTACATGGAGTTGCTGCAGTAGTCTGTGAACACGGATTCAAAAAAGCAACAAAGAAATGAAACTTTCTACGAAATTACTTATTACACAAGCTCACAATCTGCAATAGGTGCATTGGTTGTTCCCCTTCATTTTATTTTTATGTCCTGTATGCACATGTTCAACTAATTATGCAAATTTCATTGGCCCACATACAGGAAAGCTCATACATTTTGACCAGCGCACGCGTAATTTGCAAATTGAGGAGGTCTAAAGAACGAAAAAGTACACACAACACGTCTGATTTCACCCATCTACGGCTGATTGAAAAATTTCATTTATTTATATTTGATATTTGATAGTGGCCAAAATGTATGGATTCTGTGCCGTTTGTTTTCTTTTACGAAAATTTTCGTGGCTCCATTTGTCTCCAACAACGAGAGAGAGAAACTAATCGATAAATGGTCTGGGTGTGTTGTGTATGTTAAAACAGCCATGTCAAACTGCTGCTTTATAGACCAATTTTTATCAATGTTTTTATACATAAATACAAACCTTCCGTGTTATGGCTTGATTTTGAATCGGTTCTTCTTTCAATATTTTGCAGCTAAAAGCTAAATATTTACATTTTTTTATCTTTTTATATGCCGTTTCTTTGGTTTTTGGTTTGACAATAAAAGGAAATCAACTTCAAATATCAAGTATATCGAGACTTGAGAAAACAGGGGTAAGAAACGAACGCATTGAATTATTTAGAAAATATACTTCCGTTTTTACATGCGTCTAGGATTCATATGGTTATTTTTTACAACTTAATATACATCAGCTTCTTGGTTTTGTACTGTATACAGTGTATCCGTACGTGTTTATACATTCAAGCTACAATCTCAAATCCATGGGGTGTAAAAACTTAAAACAGAGAGAGAGAGAGAGAGAGAAATGTCCAAACAAAATAAGCCAGCAAGCAAAGCTAAAGCTAAACAATTAAATTGGAAAACAAAAGACAAACAGGCACGGTAGTTTTATACAATAAAGTGAAAGCTAGGTTATAGGAAAAGAGCTCAAAGCATGACATCATTTGTGCTTAGTATATAAGAATCTTTTACGCATCAATATAGATAACAAATTTATTTATTTTTACTGGAACTGGTGTGGCTAGGTTGACCTTTTCCCCAAGCACTATATGCCTTTTTTGTACCATAGAAAGTATTACATACTGCAAAAAGGGCACCAATGACAATGATAGTGAATACTGAATTATGTATAATGTACAGTATAGAGATTGTAGAATTATTGTTTTTCTTTTGTTCTTCAAATTCATATACATGCACAAACAACACCAACAACAACAATTAATTTCCATTCATTCAGCACTCAGAAGTACATTTTACGTTTTGTAAATCCTCAATAATAAATACTCGTGAAATATAAAAACCTTAAACCTGAAATATAAATATCTGAATAAACATTCTTTTTAGTAATCAAGAATTTGGGATTGGCTGAAATTGAGTAGTGCTTGCTTCGCTTAATTTTATCGTTGCCTGTTTCATAATTGACGCCGTTTTACCGTTTTATCTCTATGGTATTTTTTCGGCGCTGGATGTTCTTCCACGAGGCAATTCAATTCGTAACGCAGAACTAAAGAATGGTCATGATGTTCAATTTTCAGCCGTCATAACGCGGTGTATGAAAACGTTTGAACTTTAAAGTGAACCTAGGTAGATTAGTACAGAGAATGTGTGTGTAGGCAAAATTCACACGGATTTATCAGTACTCAATGCAGAAGAAACGAGTGTGCGGCTCTCTCTCTCTCCTTCCATTTATAACTTTCTCTGCGTCTGTCTCTGTGGTAAAGTTTTTCGGCTTCCCTCTCTTTCCATTTACTAAGAAACAATTGTGAGCTAATGTAAAAGAGAGACTGGTGTACTTTCGCTATTCATTTATTCATATCTGTTACCGTTATTCGTTTTACTGTATGTAAGTTTGAAAAAGGTGAGGGAACAAGAAATATGTCCGTTTATTGCATTACATGTTTGGTAGTCTGATGAAAAACTGACAGGATGCGAAATGATTGTAATCATATTGAAGGAGCGGCAGCCTTTCTAAATCCTGTATTTTTTCATTTCTTCACTAAATCTTTATCATTCATCGTTTCTTCTTTTCGTATTGAGCATATTCATATTTATCTTCATATATTATGTAACAAAAAACAGCAACATTACTAAACCTCACTTTGAACATAACTGCTGTCCTATGAACTGCTTTACATTCTACAATAATGACAAATCATGAAAGTTCTGAGGAATGAGGAACGCTGAACATATTTTCGATTTTATATGGAGTATACGAGTGCTTATGGGAAGGGTGACTAAGAAGGCAGCAAAATTAATTTGACGAGCTTGACCGTTTTTGGCCAACCATTTTTCGCATTTTTTCGGATATCGGAGATTGGAGAAGGATATTGAATTATGCATTTTGTACACTTATGACTCAGTTTTGTACCAAAGAGAAACGAACGCAGCTTAGAAATACACATTTTATCATTTGTGCCTTCATGTTTCATGTTTTTCATCTTTCCTTCTTATTCGTACATGAATGATGAATGACGGAGGATACATGTAAGAGATGTATAACGCCAAATATCAAAATCCTGTACATTGTCCAATATATGTACATGAATGCTGTATGTGTAGTCATAGTGATGACGATTCAAGCAGAGTGCATAGGTCATAAATACGCATTATTAAAGGTTTTGCTAGTCGTTCATGTTCTACAGTCTACTCTAAATCACAATCGTAACTATGAGATACTTTTAACCAGACATCTGCATTAAACATACAAGCTTTCCACAATAACTTACCTCAGTAATTAGTCCTTAACACTAGTATCACATGCCGCGAGTTTCTGTACGCTCTCCATATATTTCAGCTGCGTCAGATGTGTATTTTATCACTTTTGTTTTTGGAACAATAAGAAATACTGGAGGTAGGTAATCGTGCATTGTACAGAATTTGAAAAGTAGTGTGTGTGTGTGTGTGTATTTTACACGGTAAATGGAAACGAGATAGGATGGAAATTGACGTAGAGACATGCAACAGATGATAATGAACAATGCATGTATGTCAATCGAATTTCACCTCAGCTCGCAGTAGGAACAAAAGAAGAGAGGGAACTTGGTAGCCACTGATAAAGAGAGAGAGAGAGACGGTGAGGAAATCAGAGAGAAGGAGAAAGAGAGAAAGTTGCACACTCGTTTCATTCACATTTTTCATTGAGCTTATGTGTGAGTTTGACTACGTAGATTGCCATTTTATACTTATGCATGTTTACGTCGGGTTTCAAATGCTTTATACACCTTTTGACACCTTATTACTGACCATCATGAGTTTTATTTATTATGCATTATGAATTTTGAACCAGAGAAAGACAAATGAAAAGCAATACACACCACTAAACTGCAAGATTTTCCACCGTATACATTCTCTATTTTTTCCTGCTTGCAGAATCAAAGTAGGGATTTCTTCGTAACACAAGCAGGAATTTCCAGCGTATCAGCGTATGTACAGTAACTTTGATTTGGTTACAGTGAGAAACGTTTCACTGTTGTGGTAGTAAACGGTACATGAAATGACAATAATATATTACATTACACTGCACTGGGAAAAGAAGAAATTTAATAAATACTTTCTACTTTGAATATTCCCCATTAATCCATGTACTTTTCACATACTTTGTCCTGTCTTTATTTATTTTGACTTTTGTACTTAATAAAACGTATACAGAATACAGAACTAGTATTTATATATATTACTGGGTACTGTTTATTTTAATACTGTACTTATGTCTGCAGTGGTATCAGTTTTAGTCTCTAATTATGCACCTTGATCTGAGAAAAATATTGGATAACTATATATTTTAGTTTTTGCCAAACTATTGAATAATTTAAAATATTTGCCGACCACTTTTTTCTTCTATCCTTATATCAGACTGAGAATAACTGTACTTTCTATGGGCCACGTACAACCAAAGTACGAAACATGAACAGTTGTGAATTCACCTCCGTACTCAGTGCTTGATATTATATGCAGAATTTGAATAATTGTCGGCTTTCCTTTAACACGGAGAAAAGCAGACATTCATACAAAATTACAGTTGAACTTTTGTTGGCTTACTGAGTTTTCGTACATATGGAATTGAGAGGTAGAAAGTGTGGTAAACCTCAACCCTTGTAAGCTTCTACATATAGACAAAGCTAAACTCTCAAGATTAGTAAAATACTTTGTACAGACGTATTTTAGGAGGCTTGTAAAGGAAGAAAAGCCAGGAAAAGGCAAAAGTATGAATGTTAATTTCAAGTGTTTGTTTTTTTCATGTTAAAATGGACCTGGTCATTCTACTACTTAAGTTAGCTATCACATGTAACTAAAAATACAACTACATATTTTCAATCTATAATACAGTGTTCAATTTCAGTACAAGGATGAAATGGCACTTTTGCTCCTTGTTCCTTATTACGTTGTATTGTATATGGTGTATTGTATAGACAGTAGTTTATAGAAATATTAAACATTTAATAAAATAAATTCAATTCAAGGTTTCATAAGCAATAATAATCCAGCCCAAAATATTCAGTGGTATGAGCTATGGTAAAACGTAGCAAGTTAAGCTGGTATTGGCATGTGTATGCGATGGATAGGTGTCTATCTTTAAGTATGTACATGTAAAAAGGCTGGATAATCCAACTCAGCTCGGTGTATGTACGGGGTTGGTCATTAGAGGACACTATCTCTAATGCCTCTATGCAAATAGAGAAGGTGGCGGAATTAGTCAGTTGCACTTTGGATAGACTCAAATATTCTCTATTGTTTCCGAATTCCTTGCTGTGCTTCTGATAATAGGAACATGCATATCGCTTCATGTCTTGATGTTGCGATTTGATATGGGCTATATCAGTGCACAGTTCAAGTTGAAAGTAGGAGCATTCTGTTTGATATTTGAATGGAATGTCTACGTAATATGCATATCCTGATGTGCATATTCTGAGTCTTGATATCGCGTCCCGATCTGACTAATTCAGTTACAGCTCTATTCTAAATACCTGTGACTCTTCTATGTATACTCTGGAATCTATAGTCACAGGTTACAAATAATAGAGCATAGTAACTGTCCGGGGTGTGCGCTATAGTCCCGCTTTGAGGACCAATCGTATTCTGAAAACTGCTTGTAAATATAAACAGGGATCAGAACCCCATCAATACAAAAAAAAAAAAAAAATTCTACATACCTGTATTTTATCTAATTCTTTGTGAAGTTGTTGGGATCGTGGTCCTGGTATAGGAGTTTGGAGAGATGGCCCATTAGGTTCACTAACCAAAGTCGAAGCACTACGTACAGCATTCTTGACACCTATAACAAGAACATATATATTGGTAATAATAATTAGTTTCATGATAAAATCATTTAAGAAAATGGTTTAATACAAAAGAAGTTTGTACTTTCTATGAATAGAATTTGGAATTTGAATACAGAATACAGATACGTAAATAATATGTGTGTACACCGTACATATATATGAACTTACATTGAGCGCTGACAGGACTTCGCGTTAAAGCTTTGGAAATAGAAAGGATGCTAGCCATTACCGAACAGTACTGATTAATATTAGTACAACCCGTGAAAGATAGTTCAAGTTTCAGTACTGATATTTGATCTTCTTCTTTGTCTTCACTACTCTGACTAATTATCTATTTAAATGTAACAAAAAATAACGTTAAAACACAGATTATAATCATTCTTGACATACATAATACTATATTACATTAGTCTTTGTTATTATTTGTACGTGTATAATAAAATACAAAATACTTATAATATAATACAATACTATACCATGTATATTTATAATAATCTAGTGATAAAATACACTCCCAGTCCCAAAAAATAACCCTCATATAATGTGTGCATTAAATCATTTAAATTTTATTTGACAGGAAATTTTTATAAATTATAATAATAATGACTAACCCAAAAGTCAATGAGATGAAAAGAAGCACCCACAACCCACCACAAGAAGAAGAAATAAGTATATAGTGTAGTAGATTTTTCTCCGTTTGTAGATTTGTACCAACACACCAATTTTGTATTAACAGTGAAATTCAGCAGTTACTTGCACTTAAATTTTAAGGAAACTAAATGGGAAAAAATATTTTAGAAAAAGGTTTATAATCTTTGATTAGGAGTCAGGGTCACAAAATTAGTATAGCAGGTTCTCTCACACACACTAAAGTTTTTACTATACAAGTACTGTGGTTGTTGAGTCGTAGATTTGATGTATTAAACTCACAGGACAGCAATAATAATAACAACGATAAGCTCAAGCAAAAGTAGCATTTGAAAACATTAGAAACGAGAGAGATTCCTATTGAACAATTATTAATAGTATAACATACACACAAAAATAAAAGTATCCAAAAGTTCTATTGTGTACTGTATATATACCTAATGGATAAAGTAGAAGTAGATATTTATTATATAATTTTTCTAAGTACTATCATGTAAAATGCAGGATATACAAGTATAATATATGACAATTGATAATGGTAAATAGTAACCACGAAGATGATACGAGCAAGAAATTTTCAAGGTCTAAATGATTTAAATAAAATGATATAAACTTTTAACTAAGACACAATAACATGTACACTTCTCTCTCCTGTCAGTGCACACCAAGCTAAGGATTCACTGCATACACAATACAGCCCATATGTAAAAGCGAGAGCTGGATTCTCTCTCTTTATCTACAAGATACATAATAGAAGACACACTGGAGTCTCTCTCTCTATATATATAAAAGTATCTCCATGGACAAGTTCTTCGCTACTTTTAGACGGCTTTTATACAAAGCTTGTATTTATATGCTGTTGTTTCTTTTTTTGTACTTGTTCGTTTTTTTGTATGTGTCCAAAAAATCAAGCCAAGTTCGTTATATACTTGACAATTACAAAAATACTATAAACTTTACACACTACCACAAACAAAATACTCATCATGACATGGTTTGCATGTTAATTTTTTGTATATATTATGATATGAAAATATAAGCCACACACATGATGCACAGTGCACACATACACATATACTTATATAGAAAAGCAAGCACATTCTGCGTCTAAATAAAGTCATAAATGAAGCGTTATTTTTTATTATTATTAGAACAGCGTAAAATATTTTCACCAAGATTTTGGCTTACCTTTTCCTCTTGTTTTTCCAATTTTTTAGTTATTTCATCAAGACTTTTGTCAATATTAGAATTTAAATTAATATTATTTTCTAAAATATTATAATGATGTTCTTGTTGTAGCATTTGTTCCCATCTGGATTTACATCGTATTGTGTACAGATTTACAAGTTCATCAATGCTTGCAAGATAATTATTAGTAGTAGTACTGAGTAGGGAGTCTAAAGATTTCTCAGACGACTTAGATTCACTCAAATTCACTTGATTATTTTGGTGAAGCACTCTGGAATTTTTTTGGCTATTAGTATTATTATTGTTTACATCATCATTATCAATTCTTATCATATTATTATTATTTGGTATTGCTGGTTGATCTACTGGATGATGATTCTGAGTAAAGCCACTATCATTTTCAATTTTCTCACTTGCTCCAATCACATTTACTTGTACGCCATTATTATTGTTATTATTATTATTATTATTACAAGTATCTATGGCTGACTTGTAGGAATTCCTTTGTTTCACTTTGGAGAATTTTTGAATTAAAGCTGGACTGGCTTTAGTTGAACTACATTTGGTGAAATTTTCAAAAAAACCGATACTTGGACAACATGACTCAATTTGAGATTGATTAGTATCAGCAATAGTATTAGGAATACTACTACTTCCATCAGCATCATCAATTTCTATTTCTACATCCAACACATTGTAATCCAATGCCTCTGGAAACTACAGAAAGAAAATAAATACATGTATAATATACACAAAATGTTAAAAGTATGTTTTTTAAGACTTGTCACTTGTCACAGAAAAATGACTTAAATGCAGACATGGAGATACATATGTATATACACCAGTAATGACAAAGTATATCTTTATGAAACTTGAATACATAGTATAGTATAGTATAGTGAGGTAAAACTTACATTATCAAAACTAGAATTTTTACAAGGTTTAAAGAAAGAGAAATCATCAGGAGGATCCTCAATTTCTGTCAAATCATCATGTATTTCCATGTCTTCAGAACTTATCAAGAAATGTTGTTGTTCATTTTGATGATAGATATGATCCATATCATGATACACCTATATTAATAGTACATTCATAAAATACCCATTTTACTCTTATATTATTGAGTATTATTTATTAACCATATGATAAGATACATAATATACCGATAATTACAGATAGGAACGTTTGTTGTACATATATGTATACATGTACAATTTACATTCATCATGTATCATGTACATCATAGATCAGTAAGTATTTTTAGAGAAAAGTTTTTAAGTGGGAAAAAATACACCAAGTGAGCGGGAGTAATTTAATGGGGTGACAAGAGAATTTGCAACTTGCGAATAAATAAACAAGTAAAAAACCATAAAAACTATATTCTCTAAAAAAGCTTTAGGAATTTTCTACAACCATTTTGATTCTAAAAGACATACCATAATTATATCAAATGCATCACATATGTTCTTGAGCTTAATTCACATTATTATTACACTCATAATTTAGGAAAATGACTTACAGCAACTCCATTAATCAATCCAAACTCATTTGGATCCTCAAATCGAAGGGCTCGTGGTAAATTTCTATTAGATGGATACCAGGACCTCCTGAGATCACGATTGATGGCTCTTCTTCCTCTTTCATATTTATCTTTTTCTCGAAGTCTTTTAGGAGTGGAAGGTTGAAATTGAAAAGGCATGGATGGCATCTGGAGGTTCCTCTTAGTTGGTTTTGATTTAACTGTTACATCGTAAAAAATAGAATATGTCACAATATGATTTAAATGTTAAATACTATGACTAATTTTTTTAGTTGTAATCACTCTTCTTTGTTTGTTAAAAGTATTCCAAATACATCAAAATGATTAAATATCTAGCTTACCAGAAATTGGACTTGAAGTACTCATGGGAAGAAAAGTATCCATACTTACTTTAATATTTAACTGTTTCTAGCTTTTGTGTACTTTTAACTTTTAATGACTGAATAATTTATTAATATAATCTATACTAAAAGAATCTAAAATGTGTAACCACCACCCTTTGACCTTAGACTAAAACAGATTCATTTTAATTATATTATTGGATTAGATTTAAAAAAAAGCCGGGGTATGTACAAAACCCTCCTTATTTTACTTATGTAAGTAGCTGCAACTTGATATTTTGATATTCAGTACTTAATAGTTTTTGAAATGTGCTATTTACTTAACTAATGTTGAAGTTTTAATTACAATTTGGATTTTTTGGATTATTATATTGACTAAAAAACTTCAAGAATTCAGACTTGTAAATCTTGACTAGTTGAATTAGTTGATTGAATTAATGTATTTATCTGTATGATTAAATCTATGTATTTCAATATAATTTGGAATTTTATATAGCCTAAGGTATAACCTGCTTATTTCAATAAATAAAATTAATGATCAGTCACAACAACAATTAAAATAAATTATTTTATGTGTACTAAACTAAAAACTATACTTCAGAGTGCAGATGAGAGAATAAAAGTGAATTGACAGGAGAAAAAAAACTCTTGCATTGCAAGCATGTGGATTTTGAAATTCAAAATGATTAACGGAAAACGGACTGCGATTGGCTGCTGGTTTCTCTCTCGACACAACTTGAGACTTTTGAGATGCCAAATGCCAAATATGTAAAACAAGTATAGTTTATAGTTAACTAAATTATTTGCATGTATATTTAGTGTTAAAATTTAATTGGGGACAAAAATACACTTAAAAATCAGAACATATTATTTAAATTAACTACTACATTCTCTGGCTGTAAAACGTAAATAATACTTTGTCTTTTCTGATTTTGATCCTTTCTGAATTCGCAATTTTTCACTGTTTACACAAGAAAAAAACGTTTTACAATTTACAATTGCCAATGTGTGGCCTCATAAAAACATGAAATTCCACTAAATTTCAGGTAAATTATTTATTTATTTATGCATATAAATCCAAAATTTTGTTTTTACGGATGCTGAATTCATATATCAATGTTTTTAAATATAGTTGTCGTTGAATTGAAGTAACAAATTAACTAAATTAAGTATGCATGTATTTAAATATGGACAATAGATACATAACTCACAGCATAGCGTGTCTTTAAATAAGGACGGAAGAGAGAAAAGTTGAGAAATCATGAAAAAAGCTATTTTTTTATCATGGCGAAAATTTGAGACATTCAGAGATTGAATATATGTTGAGGATATAGAGATTGAACTGAAAAACAAATATTTAACAAGGTGCAAACAATTTTTATTGATTCAAAGGACCGATAACCATTTTACATCATAGTACATAGTACAAACAAAGTATATAAGCTTACTTACTACAAAATAACATTTTAATTTTAACTTCTAATACGAAAAAAAAAAACAATTTGACGATAATATTTTAAAGTATAAAATGATTCATGTATACTGTGTGTGTCTTTTGGCAAGTAAATACCGTGTAATATTTTAGGCGTGTACTTACGTTTTATTGTCAGTGACTCAAATTTACAAAACGACAACATTATATATATTTATGTACAATATTATGCATGTGTTGAGAATCGTATTTTTATTTCTACATTTTATTTATTAAGTAAACAATCCTGTTTTTTTTGTATATAAAATATAAAAAACGTAACTACTGTTAAAACTTAAAACAAACAGTTTATGCATAGTATACAGCATAATTAAATATCTATTACACGCATAGTATGAAAAAGAACACTCGAACACTTCCGAACAATCTTAAGAACAATCGTATTTTCTACGAACAGTAGAACACTTCCGAACAGTATACTTTCTGTGAGTGTGAACAGTAAAAGGATAAGTGCCTTCTCCACTTTGTTCACACAACCTGAGTTCGATTCTCGCTCGAGGTACTTAAACTAACTCATGAATTTTTTTAATTTTAAACATTTTGAAAATATTTTTTGTCCATTTTTTATAACTATTTTACTCTGAAGTATGAAAAATGCATAAAAAATATTTCAAAAATGTTTAAAATTAAAAAATTTATGAATTAGTTCCCGTAGCGAGAAGGCATTTATCATTCATACTTTTCTTGTTGATTGTTGACACTCACATATGAATGGAACTTCAATCAAAAACTTTGTGGGTAAACGAACGTTTCAGAATTTCGAAATTATTTATTTTTTTGAATTTTTCAAAAGTAAATAGGCATGTGCACCTCCATTAGTTGTTGATATGTGATCAAAAAAATTAATTGGAATTCCTAGTACGCTTTTTTAAGATTTAATGGTAAAGAAAAGTTACTCCAATGGACCTGATTTATTTTTTTTATGAACAGAGCATCAAAGAAGAAGCGTATGTTCTTAAAAATTTCAATTGGACTTCCTCCTGATTTTTGAAAAAACACGGTCAAAAACACGGTCAAAAATTGCATTTTTCAAAAATCTTCAAAATTTGATCATTTTTATTTTGTCTTGTTCCATGATACTTCATTCAGTCCCCTTTCACGTATTTAAGAAAAATTTAATATTTTTGAGCGAATTTTGCCATTAAACCTGGGGTCATGTTTGACGACCTGTAAAATCCGTAAAAGTCAAAATAAAAAAAATAAAATGACACACTGGAGAATTACTGAGAAAGTTGATTTAGCCAATAAAATTGTAGTTTAATTGAAAACTGGATTTTTGAAAAAAGGGCCCCGATTTTGAAAAAAAGTTCAAAAACACAAAAATCTTTTTAAAAAAGTGTATTCGGAATTCGAATTTATTTATTGTTTTTAACCATATATCAACAACTAATGCCTATATTCTTTTGAAAAATTTAAAAAAAAAAATTTCCAAATTCTAAAATGTGCGTTTACCGTTTACCCACAAAGTTTTTGATGGAAGTTCCCATAATATTCATATTATTATAGTTGAGAAGAAATTATTTTTAGCCCAATCATCATGTAAGATTCATCAAATTATGTTCAGAACAAAGAAAATACAATACAATACACGATCCATAACGTTTTGCATTGTAAAACACTTCAGAACAATTCGAACAATTACGAACACTAGAACACATACGAACGATTTCTTACGAACACTAAAAAATGCGATTGTTCTTAAGATTGTTCGGAAGTGTTCGTGTGTTCGTTTTCATACTATGATTACACGCACAAATATCAAATACTACCGCATATCTTTCTGTAATTTTACAAATTATTGTAGGGATTATGGATGGTAAATTGCAAGTAAGTAAATGAAATCATTTTGACATAAAAACATGATATTATTATATTAAAGAATGAGGATTGTTGATGATGTGCAAACTATATAGCAAATATATGTACACCGTTGTTTTATGTTTTGTCTTGTAAATATATTGCAAAATTATGTGGTAAGTTGTACGTATAATACATTTTATGCGTATATATGTGTATAAAAAGTTTGTGTCTGGGTCTCTAATAATTATATATTTAATCTACAGCAGTACAATATAACAATAAATAATATTATTTGAAACAAAATCAATTAAAGTGAGGTCATGGCAGGAGGTCGAGCGTATGCTTTGGGAATGAAGCCGTATTTTCGTTGTTTTGGAGCATATGCCCAAATCCAACCTTCGACAGTTTGATGCTGAATGTCCGCATACACCCTATAAGGTGAATAAGTAAGAGAGTCCAAATTTTAAATATATATACATCTGTATGTATTATGTAAACAGAAGAGTGTGAAATTTACAAAATATCATTTTAAACATGAGATAACAGTAGGTGGTACTAAACAAAGAAAAACTTACCAGTCACCTCTACGTACACTAAGGTCATCTGGAGCTTGTGCCTGTGTGTCGTTAAAAGAAGAACAAACCATGCATTCATAAATATAAATAGTACATATTTAGCAGTTTTTTTGGGGTAAAATGTGTGTGTGTGTGTACTTATTAGTGTGTAGTGTATAGTGCGTAGTACACATTTCTACATAAATTCCAAAATCCATTTATTGTATAGAGTGTGTATCTCATAATATATATATTATATATTATTATCACAGTAGTTTGCACGAACGTTACACAAAAAAGTAAAAAAGGGATTTTATGCATAAGTTGTAAGTTGTAATACTTTGCTCACCTTATAGTCGTAGAGAAGAACAAGCTCAGAACCGAGTAATTGTTGATTACATTCGTTTTCACTCGTTTTATCTTTGGAATTAATAGTTTGATTCAACGGGTATATAAATGCGGAAGGAACAAACCCTTCTTGTCCATCGGAACGTAATACCTAAAAACATCCATATATAAATATTGAAAATATGGAACAAAAAACACGAGCCAGTATACTAGTTGTAAGTGATAAACCACCTATAGAAACTACAGAAAAACATTCAATATAGGGTAAACATGAAATTAAGAAAACAGTATTGTTTATATTTTTATATAAATTAAAATCTTACCCAATGCCAATCCGGGTCATCTTTGTTAAGAACGGTTAGTAGCTCTCCTCTTTCTACACTCATATCATTCTCATCACGAGCATTAAACTTGTACAATACAATATATCGCCCCAATGGATCCTATATACAGTTCCGAATCAACGTTACTTCATTAACATTACATGTATTATTCCGAATAATTTATTCGTATATACTATATAGGTACTTGTTAGGTATATTTTTATAGTTGCGATTACAACAAGATCATCCACGATCCACGATGCATATGGACATAGTATTATAAAACATGACACATATATTTTAGCAGTTATATATATATAATTACCTTGTAGAAAGGATGAGCGAGGGACTCTTGCGTATTTTTACTACCAGTACTTCCTTCTGTATTATTATCATCATTAATACTGTCTGATCGATGAATATTTTTAGAGGTTGATTCATCATCCCGTGGTACTTTTTTATCTTTCAGAGTATTAGTTTTATTATTATTATTGTTACACCTTCCATTCTCCGCATCACTAGCACTGGATTCTAAGGCTAATTCCATAAGTTGACTCGTGTATGGCGTTGTGTATGAATGGGGAATGAATCCTTCTCGACTGGGACCTTGTCCATTTTCAAGAAGTACGTATACCCAGTCATTTTCTCTGTACAAAATATTCACCTACAAATATGTACGGAAAACAAAAAGAGCAGAATAAGACATGGAATTTTTTTTATGTGAATATATGTATAGTATGTAGATGTCAAATGGCAATATGTCTTTTATTTAGTCTAGTTTAGTCTCTATTCTTCAGAGATTCACCCGATGAAATGAAAAAAAAACACACAACAAACGTTACATTTTAATGTAAAAGTAGATTTCTCTCTGCTGTTCATGTCTCAACTTATATCTTATATCTCTTGTGATGGACTAAAGTTGGTGCAAGATAACTTTTTCATCATTTGAGCTAAATTTCAACTCAAAAATGTAAGTCGACACCGAAATGTAACAGCATATACAGATTTTTATCTTTCATCGGGTTCCACTTTGCACAATAGTCTGACAATTTAAAAAATGCCTTTTATATTTATCAGTAAAAGTTTATCAAGACTGCTATTATAGATTATATACATGTGTAATTTTCCTTTGGTAGCAAAAATTGAAGTTAAAAGTTTAAGATTCAAGTATAAGTACTTACAATATCTCCTCTTTTGACACATAATTCATCATCTACACATGGCTGAAAATCATGAAGAACTATATGACGACTATCCGGCGATAAACCTATACAGATTACAGAGAGAGAAACATGGACAAGAAAATAAATCAATTATCGTTATTGGAATTTGCAGCGCTTTTTATATCCAACATTTTTATCAAAAAAATACATAAACCACAGTAAAATTAATTATTATTGATACATACCAGCTTCTTTTTCTAGCCCAACTCTGACAAGTGTCTCAATACTAGAGGATCCCGTAATTCTCCCAAGCTAAAAGAAAATACAAAATACGTTCACAAACATATTTCTTATAGTGGATGATTTTTCTCTCTCAAATAAAAATCTCATGTTGAAACTTTTGATACATTATGGCTATTAAACTTTAAGCTTTAACATATTAAGTGAGACAGTTCAGTGAAACTGATCTACTATTACGAATACTAAATGCATATAGATAGAGAATAGAGATAGTACAAGAAAAAAGTGGTTTACTTGAGGTGTTTCTTCATCTCCATAATCTCCAGTCCCTTCTTCTAGTAAATACATACAAACCATTTTATATTCATATGACTTATTAAAAATAATTCTGTCATAAAAAGACAGATATACTTGATAATAGATTATCGATACTGATATACTAATAACTAATATACGAGACGTGTATTAGTTATTAGATTTGTTTTGTAAAAGAAAGAAAACTAAAAACTATGTTTTTTTATTACCCTTTTTCTTTTTTCCTCTACGAATTCGAACTGGACACAGAAAAGCCATGAGGAACAGATGAATTCATGTATAAAACTCTTTAGTTAATTATATTTTCATTCACAAGAATTTTGATTGTAGTTTTTCTCAAACTCCACTATACTTGAGCTTCTACCACTAATACTTGCTATAATACTTCTACTATACACTGTGAGTACACATACTTAAGTAACAAATCATCTAATATTTATAATATATGAACTATAATATCAAATATTTATGATTTGAAAAGGTACATATAAAAAAACTACGTAAGTATACGTGTGTGTACAAAAAAAACCAATTAACAAATAACAAACCAAATGAGTAATAAAAAATGTACAGTGATACACTATAATTATTAATTAAAACTTAAAACTACAACAATGTATATGTTTTCCTTTTAAAACAAGAGCTAGGTCAGGGTGGGTCAAGTGTCCACTTTTTTTTTCACTAGTAGTTATGATATAGTTCTCTCTCTCTCATTCACTCTCTCCCTAAGATTGGTATTTATTTATGTATAGGAAAAGGAGAAGAAGAGAGATGATTCTATCTAAGATATATAACTATAAGTAAAAGTAGTAAGTATACGGACTACTGACATTTACACTGTATATAAAAGTTTACATATACATAAATATTTTGAGATTTGAGATTACATAGTCTCTCGTCTATATTCTATATATCATGGTCCATATAAACAACAACAATGTTATCAACAATGTAAAAGTACCTCTATACTCTATACTCAGTATGTATCATGTATCCTCGGACTTTGAAAAATATGTATGATACAAGTAAAAGTACACCTGTAAATATGCATTTACAAAGATTTTGAAGAGGTAGAACGAGTGTGTACTTACTACTTACCTCTACTTATATATACACCTAAGATATTTTGCTCGAGGTTCTCTTTTTCTCATTTTATACTCTTCCAAGTCTTTAGACACAGAATGTATTATGTATTCATACACATGTGAATGGCCTTTTTCTCTCTCTTGTTGCTTGTCTCATTTTACCCATTTTTTTTTTATATAAAACTACTTGCTACTTGTTTTCTATCTGTACTTTACAAACATGTATTTTTTCCAATACATTTTGAAAATGTAATATAAATGATCAAGATGATGAAAAAATAAAAGTCATAGACTTGAAAATTCCAAAATTAATTAATTAGTATTTGAATATTTACATTGTACATGAATAATAATGATAATTATGATTTTATTTGATTTCCAAAATAAATAAAGATTTTAATTCAAAAAATTGACATCCAGCACTCCCAATTGAGAGAATATAGAACTACACAGGTTCAGAATACACCTTCGGGGCCTTTACAATTTTTCAACGAGGCCCCTGACTATGAATACGATTTGGTGGGCATTCCTTGTATATTTTTCTACTGCATCACATCAAAAAAGTCTTTCTCTGTTTTCAGACGAAGACGCCAACCTTGCTCGGTTGACTATTTTCGAAAAAATTCGTGAAAAATTCGGTGTTTTTTTATTAGAGGATGTAATTATCCGGGTCAAAAGGGCATGTAATTACATTTCCATCAAGAGTAATATATCATTGTAATTAAATATAGACTGAATACTGAATCCATCATTATAAAACTTGATTATATTATTATAGTTAATAATTAGGTAGTCAAGTTTTTGACTTTATGGGAAAAAATGGAAGAACCTGCAAAGACAAGTAGTAGTAAAATTGTCGTTAATCAAACTACTTCTGGTCCTCCTCAAACTACAACTACTTCATCATCATCATCAAGTTCTATTCCTGGAAAACCGGAAGGAAAAACACTTAAAAAAGTTATTATTATTGAAAAGGGTAAAAGACCACCACCTTCTTCCGTTATTAATAATAATAGTAATAATAAAAATACACCTACAACAAATCAAAATAAAAGTACATCTGAAACTACCACAACAACTACTACTACTACGGCGATGTCATCATCAAATCCTCCTGCTGTATCTGAAAAAATACAACCATCAAGTCCAATTAAAAATACATCAACTCCTTCTTCTTCTTCTGTTAATTCTAAAATTTCTTCATCACCAATTAAAAGTAGTAATGCTGGAGCAGAAACTCAACGAGGTATAATAGTACTTTTATTATGCATATAAATAAAAAATACATATTTTTTTGTCTTATACTACGTAGTATAATATATAATTATCACAACAATATGTATCATGTATATTGCTTTTAATTAATACTAAACTATATAAGCATGCATAAAATATTATAATACATTACATTTAATAAATTATTATTATTAGTAAAAAAATGTCAAAATTATAATATTATATTCTGTATTTATTAAAATACAATTTTTTTTCCCTTATACTTCTTTTCATCTACTAAATTTATTTTGTATTTTTTTTTTGTTTTGTTATAGTTCAAATTAATGATGAAATATTGACTCAACCATTAGTACAAGAAGAACCACTTGATGAAGAAAATCAAATCCAACAACAACAACAGGATGAACAAGAACAACATCAAGATAATTTAGCATCAATGGAACATATTGTTGTTCATGAAGATGAAATCAAAGAGGAGGAAGTAGAAGAAATAGTACCAAATGTTATTTCACAAGATATTGAAATGTCAGATTTGAGTGATAAACAAGAACTACAAAATGATAATAATGGTGAAGAAGATCTTGATACATTTGATACTATGGAAGATACTGAAGAAATGATTACTAATAATGTAATACTTGCTGCTAAAAAAAGACATGAAGAATTACAATTACAACAACAACAACAAGGAATTGGAACAGTCATATCAAATGAATACTGTCTCATGTGTGGTCAAGATTTAGATGAAATGATTGAAGTTACAGAAGAAGAATTAGCAGCATCTGCTAAATTTGAAGTATCTAAATATGAAAGATTTTTATCAAAATCTCTTTTATCTAATACTTTATTTGATGTTGAAAGTGTTCTCAGTAATAATAATGAGGACAACACTTATAGTAGAAACAACAGACATGTTATAATGAATTCAAGTACCTCTTCTAATAATGGTGATATAAATAGTTTTTGTATCTCATGTCAAAGTAAAATTATTCAACTATATGAATTACATAGTAATATGGAAAATGCTATGAGAAGATATGAAGAGGAAAGAGATAAAGTAGCCATGAAAATGGTTACAACATTTTTGGCTCATTCAAAACCTCCAGATGATTTCCCAATGGATATTCATAAAGATTCTGTTGCAAAAAGTATGTCTTTCTTCTTTCTTTCTTTCTTTTTTTTTTACATAATATTACATTATTTGTTTTTCTAAATATTTTTTTTTTGTTGATTTATACAATGATAATATTATTATTATTTTGTTTCTCTATACAATATATTATACAATATGGCTATTATCATAATTATATTATTACAACAAGGACAATATTATGATGTTTTATTAACATAACTTTGTTTTTCTCTTTCAAAATGTAGAATGGAAGAAAATTTATACTGGAGAAGCAAATAAGGAGAAGGAAGTCTTAAAAATTATCAAAGAACGAGAACATTTAGCCCAAAGCCGTGCAAAAAGATTCCAAAAATTGAAAGGAAGTTTAACGAGCTTGAGAGTAAGGAATGGAGTTACAGATTCCAAGTCAGCGTAAGTGAATAATAAATAATTATTGTACTATATTAAATATGAAATAGTATAGTATAGTATAGTATAGTATAGTAGTTAAAAAATAGTCTATATCATACATAATATTATTTAATATTCAATTGACTATTCATAATTTGAATAATGTTTACATTTTATGTTTTAGCATAAAAATTGAATAGTTGGTATTTTTTTTAAAAATATTGTACATTATATATATATATATGTTATAGGAAACAAATTCAACGGACAATGACTTCAATTTATTTCACTCCTAAACCTCAAGTTATAAGGAAAAGAAGACAATTATATCTTAAAGTGGCCATCCCAGATTCATCACAAGATTCTGCATTCAGTTGTCCAGCATGTGACAAGAAATTTAAACATGAATATAGTCTAGCACTTCATCTACGTTCTCATGCTGTTGAGACTGGAAAATTGTACAAATGCTCGATTTGTGACCGAGTTTGTAGCTCAAGAACTCAATTGATGCAACATCGTAAGGATGATCATTTAGATGAAGAAAAACTCATTAAATGTGATGCATGTGATGAAACATTCAATTCTCGAGCTAGTTTCAAAGCTCATGTCAAGACACATGTTGAAGTTAAAACCTATAAATGTGATGTCTGCACCAAACAATTTACTTCCTCCTACTTTTTGAAAAAACATGTTGCATCTCATGAAAATGTTGACTTTAGTGTGACTGATTTATTTTCATGTAAAAAATGTTCAAAAACGTTCCTCAAATCCCATGATTTGAATGAACATTTAAAAATTCATGAAAATCTCAATCTTTTTGGTTGCGACTTTTGTGGAAAAGGATTTGTTTTGGAAGCAGAATTTAAGGAACATCTTACAATTCATGCTGGTGGAAATCCTTATATTTGTGAAGAATGTGGACAGCGATTCTCTTCAGAGGCTCTACTCGTCTCTCATTTGAAAGTTCATCGTCCAAAATCACATGTTTGCACTGTAAGTAATGTTACTTTAAAAAAAAAAATGTACACACAGATCAATACTATAGAATTTGGAGTATAATAATATATTCTATATTCTATTCTACATTCTATTCTATGTGTATAGAGTATAGTAACTTAAATGAATTCGTTTATATATTATATATTATTACGTTGATGCATTTATTTATTATTTATTATATTATTAATTATTATGAATTTTTTTCTAATCTTTGTTGTTTTTTTTTCATAACTAAAAAAATTTATAGCAATGTGGCAAAGCTTGTCGAAGTAGAGATGGATTGAGAAAACATCAATTGATTCATACTGGAAAGAAACCATTTTCTTGTCATATTTGTAGTATTGGATTTATTGAGAGGAAATCTTTTGATGCTCATATGGTGAAACATACTGGAAAACTCCCATATAAATGCAACTACTGTAATTCAGATGAAGGTTTCAAAGATGCAAAAGACTTGAGAAAACATAAAGTCATTCAACATCCTGAATTTCTTCCTACTGATCGAAAATTTACTTGTGATGTATGTTGGAATGGCTTCTCAACTCATGAAATTATGATGGAACATAAAACCAAGATTCATGAACGTTACAAGTGCCAGGTGAGAATATGACACTTGATTCTTTTTTTTTCCTTTTACTTTTTAATAGATTTTTTCATCTGATTATTAATAATAATTATTATTATAGTATTGGCTACTTGATTTGTACCTGTTTTTTTTTTTTAAAATGTTAAATTGAGAATACTTCTTTGTTCTTTTACATGATAGCATTGTAACCGTGTCTTCAAACTTGGAGATCATCTTCGTCGTCATATGTACATTCATACTGGGGAAAAACCTTATAAATGTGGTATGATTAATTTTTACTAATATTTATAGCAAAAGCTATACATCATTCAGTTAATATTGTAAAACTAAGGAACAATGATTAGTTTTTGAGAATTATTACTATTTTACTTTCGTGTCAATAAAAATTTATATCCCATTATATGTATACATATAAATACGTATAAATTTTGAATATAGGAATGTGTGACAAGTCGTTCAATCAGGAATCAAATTTGAAAGAACATATGTATCGACATACTGGAATTAGACCTCATCAATGTCCATATTGTACTGGAGTTGGATACTTGAGGAAAATGCATCTGAAGGAGCACATGGTCAAGGAACATGGAACTGATAAAGTCCCTTCTCTCCCAATGGGCAGAGCAGCTCAAAATGCACGGAAATCGGGTATGCACCCAATTCCTGCTCCTTTGTGTACGTTTAAATATATAAATGGATTATGATTCCATTTGAACAACTTTGGTTTTTTTGTCTTTGTTTTGCTTTTTTTACTGTACATCTTTTTTTTTATTCTATACTGCTTACACTAGACCACTACACTGGTTTTTGTATTCCATTCTCTTTTTTCTCAAATGTATAATTGTTGTATATAAATAAATACAGATAGATGTTGTTCGTCAAGCAAAAAAAATACATAATAACAATAATAGTTAATAATGAATAATAATATATAATGTGTTCAATCAACAAATTATCATCACTCTTGTATGTGTATTTATACTCTTTTTTTTCTCTTGTTTTTCAAATAGTTGGTGGAATCAAATCTGAACCAATGACTCTGGAAAGTTATGCTCAGCAGTCTTCAAACTGCATCATTTTGGTTCAATCAAAACCTAACCATTAGGAGTTCTACTGGGGGATTTTTTTTTCTTCTCTTTGCCTCTGAATTTTGTTTCCATTTTTGATATATACAGTAATAATTTAGTAATAACTGATAATTGCAAATATTTTATTTGTATTAAGTATAATGTATAATTTATATTAATATAATGTTAACTTCCACGTTCCTATCCAACGTTTCTAGCTTAGTATTATGTGTTGTATATAATATATAATATATATATTCAAAATTTGAGATATCTTTTTTTTTCTTTTTTCGTCGTTAGTATCTTTTTTTCTCTGAAAATTTATAATTGAAATTGCTATATAGTATTATGTATCTATTTATCTATGATGAGAAACACAACAAGTAGTTCATTTAATTATGATATTGATTGATTGTTGTTGCTGTTAATGTTTTTGATTGAAAGGTATATTATTATTATATTGAAAGGTATGTGTTAGAGGTATCCTATTTTGTACAACTGGCCCTATATTCAATACTATTATATAAAAATTAACTTCCTATAATATTATGTGGTATTATGCCCCGAAACGTTTTTAAAAAATGATTCATGATTAAGTTACTTTCAATTATGTATAACTTTCGGTTACATAAAGATGATTGTTTTCGACTATTATTATTATTTTACAACTGTTTAATCTTTATGTCAACCATTTTTTCAATGGAATATTTTTTTTGTTTCTAATTTTACCATTGATGTGTAGTTATGTTATATGTCTACATAGTATTATCATGAACTTATAATAATGTTTTAAAATGATGAATTGGAAAATAATTATGTTTCGGAGTATGATGTCCGGATAATATTTTTTTAGAGGCAAGTGCCTAATATATATATATTATATTATATACGTATAATCTATAATGAGACAGAAAGTTATGCTTATTATACATGTACGTTAATCTTTTACCTATAAGGATATGTCTGTATATGTATAATAATATTATAGAAGGAAATAAGAAATAGTAATAATAACTTTATATCAAATACAAAGTATAATAGAATATCTATATATCTATAATAATTAGATAACAAAAGTATATTATTATTATGAATAACTATGTTCGCATCTTGTTCAAAGACAAGATTTATTGTTGGATAGTACAGTAAGAATAGTATGTTCTTGATGCATACACATTTTCTAATAAGAAAATGAGAATAAATATTATTATTATTACCATTGTTTTTAGCTTATGAATGTACAGTAGGCTACAGTAATCTACTATTGTAATATTCCATGTAATATTATTGTATTTTACAGTTAAAATATGGCCTCTCAAATTGTATTATAAATATTAGTCTCTCCCTAAAATAACCAATTCAAGAAAAAAGATCATGTTAAAAATATAAAACTATTTCCGCCTGTTTCCTAATACGCATTATGATATTGTTTGACTACATAATAATAATATTCTTGTCGGCACTATAATTTTTTTCCAGATATACAGAGCAAATACAAAAAATTATGTTAGCTTCTTTTAGCAATAACTAATAATGAATAGTAGTGCTTTTGTCATTTCAATATTTTAATTTTTACAAAGTAATTATATATTATTTAAGGGTCTATTTACAAGTTGTAGACTTCAACATAATAATATTATGATAAATGTTGAATATGTATGTGTATGTAGTAATAAGAATTAAAAAAAAAAAAATAAAGAAGAATTTCAATGAAAACAGTATATTTTATTCACATGGAGCTTTTCTTTATCGTCTCACTCTCTTCCCTGTTTTTCATTTTTCATGTGAAAATATTATTATTACTATTATTTGTTGGAATGCATGAAATTCTTCAATTTCCCAAATTAATAATATAAATCAAGTAAAAATATCTTTTGAAAAAAGTCGTATCCAGGTAGAATACTTTATGTAAGGTTTTATTATCCATTTCAAAATAAATAAATAAAAAATATGAAAATTTTGGAGACCAAAATGTATCAATTTAGTTAAGTTACAAAGTTTGGTCACTTTTCTTTTTTGATTTTTCTATTTTTAAAACATTTTTTCTGAAATTATTATAATACAGAGTATTTAAGTTAAATAATTTAACTATGTACTATTTTACGTTGCTCGAAAAAAAAACTGTTGCATACAAAACTGGTATTTTTTAAAAATTTACAATATATATACAATATATATATATATCCTTCATATTATAAACAGAGGTGCATCATACATTATGATGTTTAAATCGACATCTGAAGTAGTAACAGTATACAAAATATTATACTATAGATAAATTATAGTTATTAAAAAATATTGGCCACACACAATAAAACATAAAATACTAGGCACGTCGTTTAATCGAGCATTTCCCTTTAACCAAATGGGTGAGTAGAACACGAAATTTGGATTGATCACCGAGTTTTCTAACCCATACCTATATTTTTCAAAAAAAAGGAGTAAAAAGAACCATGATTATTACTACTACTGTAGTGGAAACAAATCAATATAACTATGCATATAAAAGTATAGTAAAAACATATTATGCATATATTTTATATTCTTCAACAAGAAACAGTAAATTTAAAATTTAATCTCATAAAATGCAAAATGACATGATAAGTATGTGTAATAAAAATAAATATTATGCACAATACGTGCTCATTAAATATGACAAAACGTACCGTATCTTGGCTAATTGCACTAATAACACCACTTAGACGTTGCATTTCTTTTCCCTCTACATAAATTGGTTGTCCTCGATGGAACCACCGTTTTTCATAGAACAATTTTCCATCTTCAATACGAATATCTGTTCTGCTGGAATATGTACTACTACTGCTTCCCATGTTATCATCTAAAGAGTTACTTAAACTTGGAGGTCCTGCGATTGCAGCTGTATCAATACATCCATAAAAAAAATAAACGAACATTAAAGTTAAAGAAAAACATATTGGAAATTGAAGAATACATTAATTAATCAACTTTTTTATCCCAAAACTACCACAAAAATTGTTTGTAAGTTTAGACAAACATTTATTTTATATAATAACAATTTTTATAATGCTTTATGTTTATAATATACCTTTTAAAATTAAACGGAGATCTTCATCAACATCTTTCTCATCAAGTAGAAAAGTTATTTGAGATTGTGGAGTTTTACGCCTTTTTTCTGGTAGAGGAACGGGTTCATTTGGACGTCTTCTTAATTTTCTTGTGGAAACAGCCTTAACTTCTGTGGTATCTTGTGTCAATTCTACATTAAATCGTTCATGTTCTATTGTTTTTCTCTTTTCTTCTAGTTCTGTAATTAAACTTTCACGAAGTTCAATTTTCTTTTCTTCAAATTCACGTGCTGCATTTTTCTTCTCACGTTTATATTCTGATTCAATACATTCAGCTTCATAATCTTTCCATACTTCATTTAGTTTTATCCTGTTGTAAAAGTACAAATTTACAAAAGAATAATATGTGAATATACAGTTTTGATAATATTGTACGCCTTTATTAAGCAAATAGATATATAAAAGTACGTTTACATACAACTAAACTTAAAATAGAACATAATATATTATTATGATATAAAATATTGTGTACCTTTCTTTATATTCTTTATCAATTTTAATAGTCCTCCGAAGTAATTCTGGATGAGTTCCTTCACATAGTTGTTCCAGCTGTGCTTTCAATTGAGCTAATTTGTCAAAATAAACCCTGGAAAAAAACAAAAAGTTATGTATAATTAAAAAAAATGAACCATTCATACTTATATCCACATGTAACATAATCTAATCAATAATGAATGCATAATGTATGTTACATATACAAAAGTAGAAATAGAAAACTAACTGTTCTTTAATTTCAGTCACTTCTTGATGACGAGCATCTCCATCCTCACTTGCATCTTCTGTATCTTCATCATCTGTTTCAGGTAAATCTCGATTAGAAAAATCATGTAATTCAGCTAGCTCATCATCATAATCCATAGATCCATGGTCACTTAGTGACCGACGAGGACTTGATCGTCCCGTTGACATACTTCTAATAATGTCAAAGTACATGTACTGAGTACAGAGTACAGACTATACAGGCGTTCTGTTTTTATATGATGATATATTTAAAATATTTAACCACACTACCAAATAGACGATAATGTTGTGCCACTTCACTTGTATATAAAATGTATTCTAATATCTAATACTCATTATAGATACATTGAAACTTGTTTAATTTTGCTTTAAAATGAGTTCTAGTTGACCCACTATAACTTGTAAACAGTTTTAAAATTACGGCTTGTTATACACAGAGAAAACTTTCACAGCTAAATAAAGGTATTAGATGTAGTGTAGTTAATGAATTTTTGGAAGGAAAACATGTATAATTCTTGTGCTAATATTTTGGTACACACACACAATTTTAATTTCAATTCCTACTGGTCCAATTAATTTAATTATGTAGGAGCAAAAGTTTTGTTGATAGTTTGGAATTAAAAAAATCAGCTGTCTAATGTGTGGCTTGAGATTCTTGAATTTTAGGCGGCTTGGAATTCACACATATGTACATGCATGTGTTGCAATTTGCAATCTGTTTAGATTGTAGATATGTCAACTTGTTTTTTATATCAGTGCTTTTATAATATTTTACTTTTATATTAAATGTAGAGTCAACTTTTATGCACACATACTATACACACAAGTTTTTTTTGTGATTCCAAACTTAAAAGCTAAAAGGTGATTATGTAACAAAAGTTGTGTAATGAGCGTTCCAGAGAACTTATGTAACTTAAATCACTAAACTTATACTCTATACTCTATACTCGGTTGTGTAAAACTATAGCTTATCGTGAGATTAAGGAAATTGTTTAAACTTTTAGTTGTAAAGTTGTAAAAGTTCACAATTATGGAAACATCAACCCTAAATGAGATTGCTAATAATAGTTTACAAAGTCCATCTACTTTGGAAACTCCTTGCCGTTTTGGGATTTTAACAGGTACATTTATACATAAGATATAATATATAGTCAAGTAAAATTATGATTAATGAAACGGAGCATTTCATAATATGTAATATAATATAAGTATCTATATTGTTGTTTAGTTAGTGACCGATGTTTTAGAGGAGAAACCGTGGATAAGTCTGGGGAGGCTCTTGTCAATTGCATTTCAAATGAATTTAAGAATGGTGTAGTTGCCGAGAAACTTTGTGTACCGGATGAAATCTCAAAGATATCTGTAAGAAAATATATTGTCATGTCTCATGTCCGATCGTATCATATTATTATATTCTATAGAACAATGCATTTGATTAAACGGTTCTTACTACTGTAGTGTACTGAATAATGTATAAAAGCGTTGTTTTTCGTACTAGGCAGTGCTCATTGAGTGGAGTGATCGGGGACTATGTGATGTGATTTTGACTACTGGTGGCACCGGGTTTTCTCCAAGAGATGTTACCCCAGAGGGTAATATTTATTTATTTACCATGTACATGATGCTACTTTGCATTCTCACGATTCAAAAAGGGTCATACAAGTGTATATAATATGTATTTTGTTTCGATTGAGAAATTGTACAATATTATAGTATGTAATCATGTAATATTATAGTAATCATTTCCTTGTATAATTTCAGCTACAAAACCCGTGCTTGACAAGGAAGCTCCAGGATTAGCAGGAGCTATTCTCCAAGGGTCCCTTTCAATAACTCCAATGGCTATGTTATCAAGGTATTCACAACTTTCTGAAAAATTTGGCCAAAATGTCATAGAATTTCACCTTATTGATGTACAATGAAACTATAAACTATCGTAATATAATCTACATTCTACATGCATGATTATTATTTCTTTTGCTTTCATCTTTACTTAGAGCAGTTAGTGGGGTACGGAATAGAACATTGATTATAAATCTTCCTGGAAGTCCTAAAGGATGTGTTGAGAGTTATAGGATTGTTGCAAATCAAATCAAACATGCTGTAGATTTGCTCCGTGGAGAAGAAACCAATGTTACTTTACAACATAAAAAAATGAGTCAACTAAATATTCGTGTAAGATTGCAAGACACTTTATTTTGTTTTTATTTTGTTGAATGAAGCCGTGCTTTTGCTTTTCATTCATAAATAATTTGTAAATTATATTATTATGTACGTTTATAGACCAAAGTTGATGCAACAAACATTGCTTCTAGAGCAAGGAAATCACAATATCCCAATGTTGAAGTTCTTAAAGCTCAACAAATGGTTTTAAATGAATGTTATGCTCTCATTGCTGATTCAATTTCCTTAAAGTAAGTTATACTTAATGTTTTAGTTTCCTATCGACTATACTTTTGTATGTGTGTACTTGTACTATGTATGTGTGTAGTGTGTATGTGGGCTAAGTTTTTAATTTGTACAAAACATTTTTACACAAAAAAATAGGAATGGCCTTGGATGTATTCTTGCTCAAGATGTTTTTGCTAGAGATCCTCTTCCACCGTTTCCAGCTTCAATAAAGGATGGTTATGCTGTACGAGTTGCTGAAAATATGAATATTTTGACTGTCATTGGTGATTCAACTTGTGGAGAACATCCAGAAAAAGCAAAAGTTGAAAAAGGACTATGTGTTAGAATTAGTACTGGTGCACCAGGTATAATTATTTGTTTTTATTGAAATGCTGTTGTTTTTATATTGTATACACATGTATAAATAATATCATGACATGAAAATTATAGTTCCACCGGGTGCAAATGCTGTAGTTATGATTGAAGATACGGAACTTTTAGAAACAACAGAAGATGGAAAAGAAGAAAAAACCATTAGAGTTCTAAAACAACCACATGTAGGACAAGACATTCGGTAAATAAATATATGTACATTTTATATGGTGTATACTTTATTCATCTTTAAAAATAGTTAGAGATATTGTTATTCTTGAAAACTTAAAATCCAAACAAAATAATGGTGCTAATTTTACCATTCTTATTATTACAGTCCTGTTGGAAGTGATATTGAAGCCAATGAAAAAGTACTGTATAAAGGTACTAGACTCGGTCCAACTGAGCTCGGAATTTTAGCCACTGTTGGAGTTCAAAAATTTATGGTATACAAGTAAGTGGAACATATTATTATTTCATATAGTGGACCTATTCATTTTATTCTCTAATCTACAATCGTACATAATGTATAACCATTCAAAGTTGTTTAGCATTTATTTATTTTTTGATAATTAATAATCTTGTAGAAAACCAAGAGTTGCTTTACTATCTACTGGAAATGAGCTTATTAATCCATTTGAACCGGTGTCTGAAGGGAAAATTCGTGATAGTAATAAAACGACGTTGGGTGCCTTATTTAATGAAGCAGGGTTTCAATTTGTAGACATTGGAATCGCTAAAGACACGTAAGCAGTTCTCGTATTTATAGTGCAAGATATCAACTAGAGACTGTAGATTTTGTAAATGTCAAGTACAATAATAATACATGTAGTTTTGTTTACTTGAGTTTCTCCCCAATGATCGTACTTATATATTATATACAATGTTTTTTGTGTGTAGCCCACAGGATGTTCTTCAGAAATTAGTTGAAGGAATGGAAGTTGCAGACATAATAGTCAGTACTGGAGGGGTATCAATGGGTGAACGTGATTATTTAAAAGAAGTATTAATAAATGATCTAAAAGCTCAAATTCATTTTGGAAGCGTACTTATGAAACCTGGGTATGTACTATATATGGACTTTGAAATAATAATAGTATAGTGTCGTTATAATAATGCAACGGGGGTTTTCACATATACTGTTAGTACTTAGTACTATAAAAACTAAAATTACACACATCTTTATCATACAGGAAACCTGCGACATTTGCATCCTGTGATTTTAATGGGATAAAAAAGTTAATTTTTGGCTTACCTGGAAATCCTGTCTCAGCCAGTGTTACAGCACATTTATTTGTTGTACCGGCATGTCGTAAGCTCTGTGGTTGGCCTCATCCTTACTATCCCAGCGTTAAAGTGAAGGTAATGTAATGTAATGTTATAAAGTGTATAAAAATTTGGAAATGATTTTAAAACCTGAAAACAGAGATGTGAGGAATAAACATGCAAAGAAATAAAAGTATAAAAGTTACAGCGTTCCTTAAAATGAATCTGTTTATTTTAGGTGCAAGAAACAATCAAATTAGATAAAATTCGACCAGAATATCATCGTATTTTTATTACATGGACATCAGATGATGGGTATCCTATTGCCAAAAGTACAGGAAATCAAATTAGTAGTCGACTTTTAAGTTGTAATGGAGCAAACGCCATGATGATGCTTCCAATAGTACGTAAACTCTAAAAAAAACTTTAGTTATAATTTATCATAGTTATATTATACATCCATATATGTTATTATAACAACAATTATTGCTGTGGTATAAGCAAAAAGCATTATCTGTTTAAATATTTTTGATGCGACAATCTTGATTCAAATCATCTTTATCATTTAATCACAACAGGGAACAGAGACAACTTCAGAATTAGTACCTGGATCTATTGTGGATGCCTTGCTTCTGTCCTCATAAGAACTTCCAATTTCCAATCGTATAATATCTATAATCTTAATATACATCTATCTATCTACGTGGAGTTTCCGTTATTATACTATGATGAAGTCTATCAACAATCAAAACTGCAATTCCAGAGGATCACATTCCAAGTTTTGTAAACAAATATTCACACATATCTTATGTCTTTTACAAATCCACTAAAAGCATACCATGTATTACGTAAAGGAATCATTAGTCGTAGAAATATTATACTTGTACATTCAAAAATACTCAGGTTAACTCGCATTAAGTTGTGTGAGTTACATAATACATAATTGTGAAAAAAACGTAGCTTTTGCATCACAAACTACGACGAATGATGTGGAGGTGAATCTTGCCTATATAATATTTAATATCATGATTAATGATGTAATCTGAATAAATGCATATGTGCCTACAAATTTGTTATGCCTTCCATAATTATAACTATTAACTATCACAAGTTGAATGGGATTATTTTTTGAGGGCATTTTTTTTATATTAATACTTTTCTTTTTTCTTATGAAATGATAGTATGTATAGTACACAGATTTCGCTGGCGAGAGGGAAC
>JAQGBH010001531.1:0-31705 GCA_034698265.1 Sminthurinus aureus | reverse complement strand
GATTATACTTATCTTAATTATGTATATATGTAGACGACAAGAGACAAGAAACCTCATAAAAAATACATATTTACAAAATATAGAATAAAATCCTCATCTTACCTTTGTTTTACCTTCCTTTCTCAATTTTCAGTCCATGTATAAAGTCAGTCATGCAATAGAGTGAAAATGACTAGTTGACATTAAACTACAAGTAACTAACAGTTAAAAGTTAAAATTATTCAGAAATAATCCGATATAAATCGTGAGTAAATCGTACAAATATTGTAGCATAAAAATACAAAATATAAAATTCTACAAGGAGTTCAATGCAAAAATCAATATGAGAGAGCTTTGAGGCTGTGTAGAGAAAAAAATGTAAAAGGCGAAAAGGCTTTTGCTTTCTTTCTCTTTCTCCGGTCTGTACTTACTCAAATATGTATCATACTATTTTATACTGTCCTCGGTTTTATATACGCCAATTTTATTTCCCCGTGTATTCTATTTTCTGCTCACTATTTTCGTGTCCATGGGTACCGATTTTCAGCCAACATCAACATAAGATGCGTACTTAATAATGTCCATACTTTCTGATACCAAAAAATATAATGCTAATATCGTATACAACACACAATACGTTGAGATTTGAGATAGAAGAGAGTGGAAACTTTGTCCAAATATTTATTCGTTGGGCTACTCTTTTTAATAGCAAAAATTAAAACATTGATTTTATTGCTAATTCTTTTTCCGTTTTTGGATACATGAGAACAAGTACTAATTGTAATTATTTGGGTAATTTGTAATTTTTAATGGTTTATGATTTTTACGATGCAAAGCAGAGTATTGTTTTCCTCGTGTCCGGCTGGATGTCTGTGCACATTAGGGTAATGTGAGACAACAAAACTAGCGCCACCTAGCGGAAATTTTTTTAACTAGTCAGCGCCTTCTAGCGGAAAATTTTTTAAACTAGTGGGCAAGTTTATTATATGAAGAATTCTTATACTCTGCTTCGCATCGGGAGCCTAAAGCATTTGTGCTTTCTAGGCGATATAAAATCCTCACGGAGGGAGGATTTTTGACTTTATTTATGCTTATTAAAAGTATGCTAACGAAAAGTATGCGTTAGCATGATAAAAGTGCAAAATTGGTATGCTAGATTCCCACTTTTTAGTATGCTAAATTCTCATACTTCTTCATGCTAATACGATAGTGTCCATATGGACAAATTGAAATCTTTGAAGATCGTTCGCTAAAGATGACGACGAAATAAATAAGCGGCGTCCGAGTTCAGCATTCGACCGAACAAAATTCATCAATTCTGGTTCAACTTGGACGTCGTTTGCTTTTGTTACGAATGCTTGACGGTAAAATTGTAACAGGTTTTCTGTTGAGCATGTGAACATGGTCCAAAATGATTATGAATTGAATTCATCTAACAAGTTCCCGAAAAATATACCATCTCATTCAAGTAAATTTTACAGAGTGAAAGGAAGAATTTATGCGGCCGTTTTTAGTTTAAAATAGAAATGAAAAGTCTCAATTAAACGCTTTTATTTAAAAACTAACAATACGAGGGTATTAAAATGAACCATGCAGAAAGCTGCATCTTTGTGTAATTTTATATTAAAACTTTTTATTTTTTAATCAAAATTGTGATGAACGTCAATTTTTTCCGTTCCGTCTTGACCGAAATTCATCGATTCACCTCAAATCAAATATCATTTCCACTCAAAACTGCATTTCATTTCTCATTTTCAGCTTTTTCAGATGAACTTGTTTTTGCTCCATTTTCCATGTCAGGTTTTTCCATCGTTTGAATTTCTTTGAGGGAAGTGGATGAAATGTCTTCCCTTTTTTCCATCTCGAGTCGCTCAATCCGAACTTTTACATTCATCGCCTTGACAATGCTGAAATTTGGATACGGATTTCTTACTTTTAGTCTCGAGAGATCCAAAACTCTGGTTCCTCTCTTTTTTTCGGCACCATGATTTTGAATTTTCCTGCCGGACTTGCGATTTTGAGTGGCTCGCGGTTTGTTTTGCTTTCGTTTTTGATGAGGTTGGAGATGAACTTTGACGGGTTTTTTCCTGTCGTTTTTTAACCAAACTTTGATTTGATCTAGTTGCGTTTTTTGGCTGCATTTTGGAATGTGAAGCTCCAGCGTCTTTCTATCAAAATAAGGATTTCGGCAAGTTGGACATCGATCAGTGCCCAGAGAAAGATGCTTGACTTTGACATGACGTCGGGCGCTGTTTTTATCGTTGAACTGCCGTTCACATTTGGAGCACTCGAAAACGTTGTAAAATCCCTTTTGAGTTTCACATTTTATCGTCCCTGTAAAAAACAGAGTAATCAACATTTGGATTTTTAATTGTAAAAACTTTAATTGAAAATACTTTTTGTACAGAAAACTCATAATTTGTAATGATTTTTTGTTATGTAAAATGGTTTGTTGTTTCTTGTGCGTACGCAAAAATCTATTTGCTCTCTGAAGCTCAATCCGTCTCTTTTCAGTCACTTTTGGAATCAGATATCCTTTCAACTTCAAATTTGATCTTGTTCTCGTTTTGTCGGCTGATTTGAATTTGGACTTGGAATTTGCCGGCTCATTTTCATCTTCATTTTTACTTTGATGTTCAACTCGATGTTTTTCCACGCTGGCGATGAGATTTGATGATGCTGGATTTTCACTCAAGTCTTTTTCAGTTTCCTCTTTTTCATCCGTGAAATTGATTGACTTTATCATTGAGATTAGCTGCCAAAACTGGAAAATCCGAATTTTGGAGAAAAAACCAACGGAAAGAAATTTAAAAAACCTCAAATTAATAATTAAATTGCCCCGTGGAAGAACTACCAATCTAATTTTCGTTTCCATGGTATTTACATGTTAAATATATGAGAGCTCAAAAACGATATTGGTAGTCCTTCCACGGGGCAATTCAATTGTCATGATAATTTTTGGTACTCACTCGGAAGATCCAAAATGGATTCTCCGGCTTTTAGTCCTTTCAATTCAGATTTTCTTTGGGCTTTTGTTGATGAGTTCCCGTCATCATCCAAAATCTGAACATCCGCATCGTCGTCGTCATTTGTAGAGGTGTGGAAAAGGTGAAAGCAGTTGTGCTCGCAAATTCCAGTGAGAGTTGAATCCAAAGCTGGAAAACGGTTTTCATACGAGTCTGCATTGATGATCAAATGGAGAGATTCCAGATTCTTCATATTTTTCCAAACTGCTCCTCCAAAAGCTGGAAAATCCTCGAGTCCAGCTCTCTCATCCTCCTCGTACATGTACACGTGCTTAAATGTCTGTACATTGGGACAGAGCAGAGCGATTATTTCAACATCCTCTCCGTTTGTCTTGAGTCCTTTGAATAAAATGGTGTGGACACTCGGCATCACCGGAATTGAATCCTCACGCGGGAAAAAGAGTTTCAAATCCTTTGAAAAACCACCCAAGTCTAGATAAATAGATAAAAAGAAAATCGAAATATATTTTACGTGTATGAAAATTAATTTTACTTTACTGCGTGGATTTTTTAAAACTAAAAATCAATAAAACCAAAAATAAAAAGAGTCAACTCACCGAGTGTCTCCACTCTTGGAAAAATATTCAACAGTCTACATCCTGCAGGAAACATTGACTCTGAATTAGCAAATTTTTCCCGATAATCATCCGAACAAAACTCGACAAAGGACAATTTTGGAAATGTTGGACAAGAAAATCCAGGAGGAAATGCAAAATGAGAAATGTATAACGTTTTCAAAGTGTTTTTGCTCCCTTTCAAAATCTGTTCCGTTAGATGGAAAGTATCTCTCAATTCATTTGGATTTTTGTTGTAGGAAGGTCTTTCAAAGCACAGTTGTAGATGTTCAATTTTGAAAAAGCTGGAGATTTCTTGGATGTTTATTTTCCTTTTTTGTAAAGCATTTTTCCAGTCAGTCAAGAAATCGGAAGAAGGTTCAACAGAAACATGTTTTAATGCAGTCGTTTTTCCAAAATCCAGGAAAAATAGGAAATCCTCAATGCCACAAAATGGTGATTCAATCTCATCGTTTGGATCACAGACCAAGTATTGAATCCTCTCAAGATTTGGTGCAATTCTCAAAATATCACGGAAAATTTCAGCAGTCGAGTCATCTTCATAACCATATCCAAGTTGAAGAACTTTGAGTTTTGCAAGTTTAACTGAAGTTGGCTGGTTTATAATGGAATTGATCTTTGTCGAATTCTCTTTCGGTGGTGAAGGAAAAAGCGCCAGTTTTAAAACTTTTGAGTCACTTGCCGAATTTCCCCTTTGATTTTGAGTTAAAATCCAATCATCCTTATTTTCAAATCCTAGGCCAAATTCTTTCAATTTTAGAGTCTCATAAAGAAGCAAATTCCGTAATTTTTCTGCAAATCTCGGATCTTCTTCAATAGCACTCCGAGCAAATTGTAGCTTCAAACAAGTGGCAGTTGGACTCACAACTGAAAGAAAATTGATGATGGATTCATCCCACTTTTGAATATTGATGAGTGCAAAACGGGCAAATGGACTGGATCTGGAGTTTTCAGATTGATTTAAAAACCCTGCAAGAAAATTTTGAGCTGATTTCCCATCTTTTGTCCCAACTTCCTCGTTTTTCACTGTCAGTTGGTAGTTTTCGGTGCTGGGATTGAATTTGAATGGCAATTCCGTTTCGGGTCGATCATGCAGAATGAGCGTCGACATCACCTTCAATTTCTGGCAAACGAGACGACAAGCAAAAAGAGATGACGCGTCCAAATTTTGAAGAACCATTTGCAGCATCTACATTAAAATATGGATCAAATATACATGCATAAAAAATATGACAAATAGTAAAGGGCCAAAAATACGAGAAGTTCTAAAACTTTCAGTTTTTTACATATAACAAAATATATTCACTGTACATTGTACATCCATAGGTACTGAGTATTGAGTATTGATTAAAACTTGAAACGGAAAAGCATCTCATACCTCTGGAGGCAAATTGTTGATAGAAATTCCACAAACTTGATCCTGGTCAATTTGCTCCATTTTAAAAACGGTCCACAGTCCACGAAATCAAAATGGTAAAAAAACCAAAACTATGTGTAATAATATTTGTCAAGATGTCTATAGATAGGAAATTTGAAGTTTGAGTTGGATAGAGAAAAGGGAAAAAACTTGTAAATTCCTATTTAAAAATGTAAAAAACCTGATAAAAATGTTGGAGTCAAAAAAATAAGGAGTATGTTTTCTCCCTAAGTTTCAAAATTCAAAAGTGAGAGAAACTAATTTTTCTGACAAAAGAAGTGTAAGAATAAAGTGGAAAGCGGTTTGGGATTTAATATAGCTGAGCATATAGCATAAATCTTTTTAAAGGTAAGTCAAGTTATTAATAGGAAAAGGACCAAGATAAGGAAGGTCTGCCTCTGCTCTATCCTCTGCAGTTTGTATTATGTATATGAATGTACATTGTACATTGTACTTCTTACTTGCCCTTTAGATTCTTAAAATGTTTTGACTATTTTAGAAAAATGACTCATGCCTTCGTGTTACTAGATAAATAAGGCCGTCCTTCCAACTTCCACTGTCTGGAGCTGGAGCGATAAAAGAATTTCCCTGAAAATAAAAGTGGCGGTAAGAAAGTAAAAATTTTTCCGTGTGTGGTACTGAATACAGAATCAATTGTCAATTGCCTTTATTAGTCCTTGTGCACCAATTACCAAACTCTGAGCAATTCAAAATTCAAAATATCATATAGTCATTGAAATATAAATTAGAGGCATGTACAAAATATCAAGAATCAAGAATCAACACATGGTCCAAAATAGACACATGAAATCCATGCGCACAATATTATATATTTTATTGTAAAAACTAAAGAAAAAGAAAATCAAAAGGTACTAATAACTAAGAGATGACTTTCATGGAATGTGTTATACGAGGACAAGATACAAAAGAAGAAGGGTGATACAAATGATACTTGTGTCTTGTGTCATGGGTCTGATTATTTGATTTTGGTTTTTGTAGCTCTTTAGGTTGAAAACTGATTTAGCTACAAACTACAAACAGGCTAATGTAGAATACCCAACAGTCAAATTATGAAGGTGACCAATAAACTTCGCCAGTGATTTCATACTTGAGATCAAGCATCAACTTGAGAGCATAAAGTTGACTCACACGACTCACTCGAGATAATCCATCTTCAATACAGGTTTTGTAAGCAGCAGCATCAAACTTCCCTTGAACGTACTCGAGTTTGTTCTGAATAGTGATGTTCAGCTCCTTGAGTTCTACACAAATACAAATACAAATACGAATTCCATCACACAAAAATATCAATCAAAGTTCTATAAAGTAACTTAGCTTTTGCCGTTTCATGAGAATTAGGTATTACTTTCGTAATTCAAATGACATTTCTTACTCGGGAGATCCAAAATGGACTCGTTGACTTTCAGCTCCTTCATCTCAGTTTCTCTTCGTAATTTTGCTGACGGGTCATGATTCAAATTCTCAATATTCACATCTGTACTTTGCTCAAAGAGGTGAATGCAATTTTCCCTGGAAATTCCAGTCAGAGTTGAATCCAGAGCTGGAAATTTGTTAGGTTCTGCATCAGCATCAATGATCAAGTCAAGAGATTCCAGGTTTTTCATATTTTTCCAAACTGCCAGACCAAAAGAGGGAAAATCCACGAGACCAACTGCGCGAGAGTAAATATCGTCTTCATCCTTGCTGTAGATGTTCTCGTGCTTAATTGACTTCACATTTGGACAAAGCAGAGCCATTATTTCAACTTCCTCGGCCTTTGTCTCATCTCCTTCAAAAACTATAGTGTGGACACTTGGCATCACCGGAATGGAATCCTTACGCGGGAAAAAATGCGTCAAATATAATTTGAAAATCCAAAAGTCAAATCTGAAAACAATAAAAAAATCAAATTCAGTTTTACTTTCTTGTGTTTTCTTGAAATCTGAAACAAGTACTAAACTCAATAAAAAAAATAAGCCAAAAGGTATTGAAATCAGAAACGTATTCATAATTTGGCTCACCAAGAGTTCCAACAGTTGAAAAAATGTTCAAAAATCTGAATCCAGGAGGAAAAAGTGAAACCACTGTAGATAAAGTTTCATTTATTTTGTCCATATCTGTGGCTAATGTGACCATTGAGAGTTTTGTGAAGGTCGGGAAAGTAAATCCAGGAGGAAATTGTAGGTCAGAAATGTACAACGTTTTCAGAGTGTTTTTGCTCCCCTCCAAAATCTGTTCCGCGAGATGAAGAGCTTCTCTCGAGTCATTTGGATTTTTGGTGGCGGAAAGGTTTTCAAAGGCGAGATCCAGATATTCAATTTTGAACGAGTTCAAGATTTCCTTGGTGCTCAGTTTCCTCTTTTGTACAACACTTTTCCAGTCCGATAGGAATTTTGAGGTCGGGTCAAAGGTCACATTCTTTAGTGTATGCAGCTTTCCACATTCCAAGAAAAAAATTAACTCACTGAAGTCAAAAACCCATGCTCCCATGTCACTTGGATGGATTTGAAAGTAGTGCGTCCTCTCCAGTTTTGGTAGAATTCTCAGGATATCACGAAAAATTTCAATGGTGGAGTCGTCCTCAATTTCAGTTCCAAAGTGAAACACTTTTAGCTTTGGGAGTTGAATTGAAGTCGGATCTTTTGAATTCTCCTGCAGTGAAGGAAAGAGCGTCAGTTTTAAAATTTCAGAATCCCTTTCCGAATTTTCCATCTGATTGTGATTCCGACTCCAATATGAAGTCTCATCATTCTTCGGTTCAAATCCTAGTCCAAATTCTTTCAAACATGGCGTCTCATTTAGGAGTAAATTCCGTAATTTCTCTGTAAATCTGGGTTCTTTCATCGCACTACGAGCAAATTGCAGTTTCAAACAAGAGACAATTGGACTCACAACTGAAAGAAAATCCGTAACGGATTCATCCCAACTTTGAATATTGAAGAGGGAAAATTGAGTGAATGGAATGGAATTCCTGTCAGAGTGATTTTTTACAATTACACATTTCACAAAGTCTTGAATCCCATTCTCCTTTTCCTCCAAAGTTTCCCCCCATTTTCCTTCCCTTTTTTGAAGTATCGAGTCAGATGGCAAGTCAAAAAATAGTTCTGTTACAGGTCGATCATGTAGAATGAGTGTTGACATCACCTTCAATTTCTGGCAAACGAGACGACAAGCAAGAAGAGATGAAAAGTCCAAATTTTTAAGAACCATTTGCAGCATCTACATTTGACATGAATCATGTGTACACACAAAAAAAGTATGACAAATAACAAATGACCAAAAATGAAAGAAATTGGTAAACTTTCAGCCTTTTACATGTTACAAAATATTCACTGTACATTGTTCATTGTGTACATCCAGAGGCATTGAAAACATTGAAATCAAATTCAAAATTGAAATGAAAAAGGATCTTGTACCTCTGGAGGCAAATTGTTGATAGAAATTCCACAAACTTGATTCTGGTCAACTTGCTCCATTTTAATGAGATTCGGATTAAAAACGGTCCACAGTCCACAAAATCAAAATGGTAAAAGCCCAACACTATGTGTAATACTATTCTTCAAGATGTCTATAGATAGGAAATTTGAAGTTTGAATTGGATAGAGAAAAGGGAAAAAACTTGTAAATTCCTATTTAAAATGTGAAAAACCTGATAAAAAATGTTGGAGTGAAAAAACAAGGAGCATGTTTTCTCTCTAAGTTTCAAAATTACAAAAAAAAGAGTACAGCTAATTTTTCTGACAAAAGCGTAAGAAAAAAGTGTAAAGCTGTTGGTGATTTAATACAGCTGAACATTGAGCATAGTATAAACCTTTCAAAGATACATAATATGTCAAGTTATTAATAAGAAAAGGATCAAGATAAGGAAAGTCTGCCTCTTCATTGTACTCTGTACAATCCATTTGTACATTTGTACATGTATATGCTGTACATTGCACATGTTACTTGCCTTTTCGATACTTGAATTTTTTTGACTATTTTAAAAACTGACTCATGTCTTCATGTATACTTATAATTACAAATTAGATATACCTAAGTTAAATAAGACCGTCACTCTACATTCCACTCTTAGGAGTGGTAATAGAATGTCCTTGAAATAAAAATGGATGAAAGAACGCGTAGATTTTTTCCTTGTGTGGTACTGAATACCGAATCAATTACTTTTATTGGTCCATGTTTACCAAATTCATAAGTAGCTCTGAGGAATTCATTATAGATTAAATATAGGCCTTTGCCTTACTTTTATAAATAGAAATGAGAGTACACAAAATACGAAAATATCAAAAATCAAAACATTAAAATCTCAATCCTCCATATTCAATACTCAATACGCATAAAATCAATTCTGATAGTACTACATAAATATTCTATGTTCTATAACTCATCGGAAAAACTAAAGGAGAAGAAAACATGGGATTTTCTCGGAGACGGAATTAGAAAAACACTAATTATTTTGAGTTTTAAAAATAATGGATGGAACACACTACACACATTACAAATTACAACGTATTTAGTCACATTAGACTACTCAAATGACGAATTAACAAAAATAAGCTTCGCCAGTGATTTCATACTTGAGACCAGATATCAACTTGAGTGCATAGAGCTGACTCACACGACTGAGTCGAGATAATCCTTCGTCAATACAGGGTTTGAAAGTAGCAGCATCAAACTCCCCATGAACGTAGTCGTATCTATTCTCTATCCTGAGGTTCAGCTCCTTGAGTTCTATACAAATACAAATACGAATTCCATCATACAAAATTAGTTATATTTTAAAGTTATACCAAGCAACTTAATTTTTACAAGTTAATGATGTATTTTCAATTTTAAATAAAAAAAAGTTAGATATCAATTTCATAATTCATATGATATTTCTTACTCGGGAGATCCACAATGGACTCGTTGACTTTCAGCCCCTTCAACTCAGATTCTCTTCGCAGTTTTGCTGATGTCTCATCACCATCATCCAAATTCTCAACATCTGCATTCGTACTTTCCTCAAAGAGGCGAAGGCAATTTTCCTTGGAAATTCCAGTCAGAGTTGAATCCAAAGCTGGAAATTCGTTAGTTTCTGCATCAGCATCAATGATCAAATGGAGAGATTCAAGATTCTTCATATTTTTCCAAACTGCAAGTCCAAAAGAGGGAAAGTCGTCAATACCAACTCCTCGAGAGTGAACATCATCTTCATTCTTATCGAATATGTTGACGTGCTTAATCTTCTTCACATTTGGACAGAGCAGACCCATTATTTCAACATCCTCTCCGCTTGTCTCAGCTGCTTCAAAGGAAATGGTGTGGACACTCGGCATCACCGGAGTAGAATCCTCACGCGGGAAAAAATACTTTAAATTCTTTGAAAACTCCCCCAAGTCTAGATAAAAGATAAACAGACAAAAAGAGCGGTATAATTATTGTGTAAATTAAAATTAAAATTAATTTTACTGTGGATTTTTTAAAACCAAAAATTGAAAAGAAGAACAAAAAAACTGCAAAGCTGAAAGAGTCAACTCACCGAGCGTCTTGACTTTTGGAAAAATATCCAAACTTCTACATCCTGCAGGAAACATTGAGTTGGAAACGATAGGACTTGCTTCTACTTCCAATTCAGCACCAAACTCAATAGTGGAGAGTCTTGTAAAGGTGGGAAACGAAAATCCAGGAGGAAATCCAAGGTCAAATTCAAAAATGTATAATGTCCTCAAAGTGTTTTTGCTCCCCTCCAAAAACTGTTGTACGAGATGAAGGGCTTCTCTCAATTCATTTGGATTTTTGGTGTGGGGAAGTTTGTCAAAGACGAGTTGTAGATCTTCAATTTTAAACAAGCTCGAGATTTCCTTGGTGCTGATTTTCTTGGTTTGTAGCAGGTTTTTCCAGTCAGAGAGGAGGTTAGGAGTCGGATTAAAAGACACATGTTTCAATAAATTCCACTTGCCATATTCCAGGAAAAAAATAAAAGTCTCAAAGCCACAAAACTCTGATTGCATGTAGTCGGTTGGATCATAGACCAAGGGTTGAATTTTATCAAGATTCGGGGCAATTCTCAAAATATCACGAAACATTTCAGCAGTCGAGTCATCTTCATAACCATGTCCAATTTGAAGTACTTTGAGCTTTGCAAGTTTAACTAAAGTTTGATCATTTGTATTGGAATTTTCCTCTGTCGAATTATCTTTGGGTGGTGAAGGAAAAAGCGCCAGTTTCAAAACTACGGGCTTTTTCCTTTCAAATCCTAAGCCAAATTCTTTCAATTTTGGAGTCTCATGGAGAAGTAAATTCCGCAATTTTTCTGTGAATCTCGGATCTGTCATCGCACTACGAGAAAATTTTAGTTTCAAACAAGTAGCAGTTGGACTCACAGCAGAGAGAAAATTGGAGATGGTTTCATCCCACTTTTGAATATTGATGAGTGCAAAACGGGCGAATGGACTGGATCTGGAATTTTCAGATTGATTTACAAACTCCAGCAGAAAATCTTGAATTGATTTCCCATCTTCCATCTCATTTTCCTCGTTTTGAACTATAAGTTTGTACTTTTTGTTGCTGGGGTTGAATTTGAATGGTAATTCTGCTTCAGGTCGATCATGCAAAATATAATTGGCCAACTCATTCCATTTTTTGGAAACGACATGACAAGCAAAAAGAGACGACACGTCCAAATTGTTAAAAACCATTTGCAACATCTAGATGTAAATATATAAATTTCAGTTTACTAAAATCAGTTTCGCAATGAAATGTTTTAAACAATCAATATAATATATAATATTCTTAATGAGACAAAGTTTGCTATAAACTGTTGACAGCTCCTTTTCCGTATTATGTACCTCCGTTGGCAAGTCCTCCATGGAAACTTGTGACACTTCCGCTTCCGCTTCCTGGTCCATTTTCTAAACTACACGATCGGCAGCCGACAAAAACAAAATTTTAAAAACAAGTAAAACTTGACGTTTCCGAATTCAAATTTTTTGATTTTTAAAACAATGGAATAGACGAATCTTCTAAAAATCTCTTTCAAAATACAGCCAAACCGAGCCGAGCTCTCGAACAATTAAGCTAATAAAATTGTAACAAATAATGTCAAAACAATAAAAAATTATTTTTTATTGTCCAGTTTGAAATGATGTTTTACCGCTTGGTTTCAGACACGCTAGAGATGACGCGAGCGTCTCTAATCTCAAGTTATGAGCTAGAATTGTTCTCGCTTTCCCCAGGATGAAAAAGAAAGCAAAAACTTTCTCTCGTTTCAAACTTCAAATACATTATATGTACCATAAGAAATGAAATAAAAGGAGCGAGGATTCTGGTCGGTTTTATTCACTTACAAAATATCAGAGTGCGGTCTTTTTCATTGAGTAACTTCTCCCGAAATTCAGAAGAAGTTGGACGCCGCTTGGCTTATTAATTGTTCAAGTAAAAACTTTTACCATGAAAGTTTCGTTCTCCTCAATGAATTGAATAGACGCTTTACATGTTTCACATCATTCATAATTTTATGCCTACTTTACTTGTGCATTGTACAATGTACTTGCAATTTTGGGTACATCATTTCATAAAAGTTCCCGACTCGTTATAATATTTAGTTGCGTCATGAGCACTCTTGATGGCTTTTAATTCAAAATTCAAATACACACATGCCACATTTCATATTAAAAGATTGGAAATACTGTTAGTATTTTATTTAATCATGAACAATGAACAAGTACTTACATTTGCGTTTCAGTTCAATTCAGCAGGGACACGTAACGATACGAAACGTAAAAACTAGACTCTCTCAATTCTATTCTTTAAGCAGACTCTGCTCTGTAGGAGTTTATCCACTGCATACTAAATACTAATGCATAACTGGGAAAATTCAAGTCTCAAGTTTAGTTCTCGAATCCAGAAATTCGATACTCGATACATGATTCAAAAAGAAAGAAATGGAGAGAAAACCCAGGATTGGAATAAGGATGTTTTTCCTCCTTTTTTTTTTTTGCTTTTGCTCTTTGTCATTTGGCATCCCATTTTTCTTACCTCTGTTGAATCCTCACACCAAAATTCCAAACACAAAATATTCCGATTCTGGATCTTTTTGTGCTGTCTTTCCTTGACCGTATTTGTCTTTATCATTGAGAATGGTTTGTCGCTGTGGGTATTTTTTGTCCGTTCAGCGCATAATGTGAAGAAAATTCTTATGAGCTTCAAGAGTCAAGTTCCGAAAGCAATTGACAAATTTAGTGGACGAAAATGGGCCAAATCAGTTAAATCAACACATGATTAAATTTCATAGAGTTTTTCTAGTTTCTAAAACCTTTGATTGAATTGTTTACGTGTTTTATGAAATTTAAAGTGCCATATCTACCACATTTTTATGAAAACATAAAAGTTTAAACTTTGTTCTGAAAATGCAAAAAAAAAATCAACGTTTGTTTTAAATTTTATTTTAATAATTGAAATCGACGGCATTTTTAAACTTTTTGTATCAAGTTTTAGTTCACGTAGATGTTAGAACATTTCCCCAATTTTGTTTTGAATTTTATCGACATAAAATTGAATATGTTTGAAAAATTCATGGGCAATGCTGACAACTCTTGTTGTGCTTGGAATAACAGTCGCTTCCTCTTGAACGTCTCTCATGTCTTGCAACACTCGCTTCACTTTGATGAGATCTGATGGCTGCTCCACCCAGAAAACTGGACGACTCTGAACAAACGTGACTCTAAAATAAAAAATAAATACACGCACCAAATAATCCATGAGAAATGAGACATTTTAAAATTTTAAATTTACAAGAAAAATAAATTAATTCTGTGGAAAATGTCATTCAAAATTCAAAAAATTGAATTTACTAGATTTACTTACGAAACGACGTAATTTCCATTGACATTTGGTGCCTGCCAGTCAAAAGCGACTTTTCTCTTGTCCTCTGAACTTGAGTGGGTGATGGATGAACTGGATCTGCCAAAACAATCCGTAATATCTGTAAAAACTGGTGATGTGGAATTATCTCTCACTTCTTTGATGAATTTTCCTTGTGGCACTTTCTCAGAATCCAATTCAATGTCAAAGCCCGGCCCGTTAATGTTAGTAACCTTGCGGACCACGGCAAGAAATCCTTGATAAAAATAATTAAAAAGAAAAAAATATTATACCTGGAATTTTCTAACGATTCCTCTCAAATAAATACCTTTCAAAGGAATTTAAATCCTTTGAAAGGTATAGTTTGATTACCTTTGAACGGTAGAGTTTGATTTCCTGTTTTATTTTTTTCCAGGATTTCCAATGTCACTCTTACAATCCCCCCACCATCCACGGTATTTTTATTCAGAGTAATTGAGTATGGACATGGAGTTGATTGTGGACTTTGTCCGTGAAATGGGGTAAGGGAGCGACAAATTGAGAGGAAGGATGGAGCACCCGCTGAGAAACAAAAGGCGGACGGAAGTCCAAAACTCAACAGTAAAATCAATGCCTGCATTTCGTGTCTTTTGTCTTTATGAATTTTTACGTAACTTGTAATTTGTAATACAATATTTCACAGTAAGTCAAAATTCAAAATTCAAAAATCAATGAGCAACAATCAAAAGAAGACGAGGTAAAAATTAACTGAATAAGAATTTGTGGCTTTTGTGACACGACCCGCATGTAACAAAAATCTGAGGAGCTCTGAAGACTGAAGAGTGAATGATTGTGAATTGTGAATATTTAGGGAAGCTGCTCAAGGGATAAGGGACGAGGGACTCTCAAACTGTTTCCGTTTCTTTTCAAAATGCTCCAGCCAGAACCAGAGTTCATGGCTGGACACAGGACACTAGAAAAAGACAAAGCATGAGTCACAACAATGAGAAAGAGAGAGGATATTTCCAATTTCCTAGTTTCCATTTCCGTGAATGGTACGTGTGCATTGTGCATGTTCACACCTTTTAAATTTATAGAGTACAGAGAATAGACGGTAGAAAACAAACCTTGGACTTAAACAGAGCCCTTGAACCTTAATGAAAGGGAAGGGCGTTCATCCTTCATCTCTCCTTATTGTTATTGCATATATCATTTTATATCTGTTCATCTGATGTTAATCAAAGCATTTTACCATGAGTGACTTAAAAATGAGGTATTATGACTTTGTTCATTTTGAAGTTTGAATGCAAAAGCAAAGGAAAGTTTTAAATCAGCGATGACATGGGACATGGACAATCGATACAGTTGACAATAATTATTGTTAGCTAATTATGACCCCGAATTAAACTACCTAAATGTGGTTGATCATGCCGTTATTTGGCTCAAGTTTTACTCTGGAATAAAACTTTCAACTCTTCAATACTACTGGAATCTGGATTTGTAACCTCAAATTAAATGTATCCGGAATCCCAACATTCGTCACAACTTCGTCAACTGTGATCCAAAACAGCATGAAAATTTCGTGATCGGCATTGGAAATTTGAAATGCAACGAGAACTATCCAGCGTTATAAAAACTCTTTCAACTCATTTCAACTCAATCTCTTCCCTATCTCTTTTCATATGTTTCATAGCAGAAATCAGAAAAAAAGTGTAATGAGATTTATGAGACGTCAAACAGTCCAAAACCCAAAAATCAGAAACAAGAAGCTCAAGACAATCTAATTTATATTTATTGACTGCGCGAGTCCACAAGAATTTTGGTTGCATAGAAAATAGAACATGGAAAAGTGCGACGATGTGCAATGAAAAACTCTCAGCTTTCAAGTCTCAAGTCTCAAGTGCATTTATTTTAAATGTTAAAGGCAAAGCCAGCAGCCAAAAGTAATAAAATGACTGCAGGTAAAATGTAATGAAAATGAAAGTTACTACAAAGCACAAGCCAAGTTGAAAAGTAAACTGCAGGAGTAAATTCCTCTAAACATTCTTGTTATTTGTTTGTTTCATTCAACTGATTGTTTTTTAATTTGAGGCATTTTTTGCACCAGTATTTTCACGGTTAGACATATTAAACGTATTACGTGTTATACGTGCATCCTATCATCAAGTTCTATAATAAGCTACAGAATACAGAATATCGAGCTTGTGTATTAATTATTAATTACAGTGTGCATAAAAATACCAACAACACACTCGACCACAAATAAATACAAACACAAACAACACAAGGTGTGTGCAATAGTCAATAATGTAATCAATAATCAAGGAGAAAGAAAATGAAAATGAAATGAAACGAATGAATGTCAATTGTCTGTTCATATTGTTTACAATAAACTGCATTGTCCTCCCTGCCCTTCTCAAACTTGTCTAATAATAAATACATATACAAGGCGAATTTCTTTTTTTAGCCATTTGCATAATAATAATAGTAATAATAATATTAGTATTTAGTATTATTGAATATTGGGGAAATTTTTTGACTTTTTTTTTCAAAAAAAATGTGAGTGAAAATCTCCCAAGTGGGGAAATGAAAAAATGGAATTCCCATTCATATAAAAGATTGACCTTGGTCCTTGATCCCTGATCCTTTACCTGGAGAAAAGGAAGGGAAGAGATGTCTCCAGGAAAGTTAAAAATAACAGTAAAAATAATAAGTCAAGTTCATTCACAATGGAAAAGTGAACAGTATTGTGATTATACATGTAATTGTGACTTTTGGAGACAAAGAAAAAGAAACGACAACGTTTTCGCCTAGAGCCTATAGCGCCATTACATATTTATCTAGTATTTATTGTGAAAGTTTATCATTTATGAATATTTAACTAAATAATATAGAATTTACCATAATTAAATTAAATAAGAGAGTTTTAAATAAATACATAGTAAGAAATAAAAACAATAGTTAATATAAAAAAGAGTGATAATGTACAAAAATTTAAGACCACATGCATTTAAACAGAAATGGCCCCTGTCGTCATATTCAGTGTTATTTATTCTCATCTACCTGAGTCACCTCCATTTTGTATCCAGTGGAAGGATACAAAAACAGTATCATCATCAAGAACATGAGGATGGTGAACTTTCCAAGCAGCTGACTGAGGGGATGTCCATCGGAGATGGAGCAGAAGGTACCATTAAAATTTCAAACAAATTATGTTTTTAAATGATCTATTATCAGTTTTTTATTGTATTTGAACCCATTTTATTTGTCTGTTTGAATTTGTAAAGGGGATTTAGCAAATAAATTATTTCTGTCGAGACTCGTCGTCTTGGGGCAATATGAGAAGGCGAGAAGTTTGAGCCTTTTGGATCCCGAGTTTTCTCCAGCTCCGAGCTACTCTGGATTTTTATGTACGGTTTTAATTTCAAATGTATGATTTTTATTTCAATCGTTTCAATTCTCAATGCCCTGGATTCTTTGTTCGGCTCCATGTTTCCATTTTATATCCTATTTTGATAATTGATGATTTCCAGGTACAAATTCCACATACAATACACAAATGTTCTTCTGGTTTTTTCCCGCGATGGTGAGTAACTTTTAACTGAAGAACAGGAAGAAATTAGATTGCTGGCTGAGAAATGATGAATGGAAAAAATCTATATGACTTTTCTTTTTACAGTACAATCAAGATGATTCTCCTGTCATACTATGGCTCAATGGAGCTGGTTCTTCCTCATTATTTGGGCTGTTCGCGGAAAATGGACCATTTCAAGTGGATTCAAAAGGCTTTCTAAATGCCCGACAACATCCCTGGACCCTCACTCATTCCGTCTTGTACGTTGATAGTCCGGCTGGAGTTGGTAAGAACTAATTAAAAATTTTGAAATTTCTGAATTCTGTGGAAGCTTATCTACTAACAATAAGGATAGAGTACCAATCATTCGATTTATATAAGAGAGAATGTAAATCGCAGCAGTACAACTTTTTGTCTTGTTACTGATTTCGAATAACAAAACTATCCACGATTCCGGATTTCTATACTGGTGGTAGATGCTACGAAGACGGAACACAGTTGTACAAAACTAATTAAACGGCGTTGGAATTTGAAATTCTTCTATAAAAAGAATTCACCGTTAATCTCTTCCTTTAATTTTTTTCGCTAGGTTTCAGCTTTACCGAAGATGAAGACGGTTATGCGACGACTCAAGAGGGGATCGCAGATGATTTGTACGTTTTCCTCACCCAATTTTTCCTCATCTTCCCCAAATTTCAAGGGAATGACTTTTACCTTTCTGGACAGTCTTATGCGGGTAAAAACTTGGATTTTCTCCTGATATTCAATATTCAATTTGCAAACGATGCACTATTTTGTTTACAATTTCTGATGTTTGTCATTTGTTTTGCCAATTTTAGGGAAATATCTTCCAGCACTTGCAATGAAGATTCATGAGGAGAATGAAAAGACTCCAGCAGTTACGATGAATCTCAAGGGTTTACTCCTCTTCTCTCCTTATGTCGACCCCGTTCTTCAGGCCAACTTGGGCTCTCTTCTCTACACAATCGGTTTGGTTGACTCCAAGCAGAAGCAGTTGTGGGATGATGTCTATGAAAATCTCAAGGGGTATGTCAATTCCGAAGATTGGATTTCAGCTCATACGGTAAATAATAAAAATATGATGCAAAAATATGTAAATGATTAAAAGAGGATGAAACTATTAAAAACTTATGCTAAATTTATGGTAACTGATAACAAATTTTAAAACACGACATGAAAATCTTTTATTTTCTGGATTATTTTGGATTATTTTAGCTGATGGATGAATCTCTCTACGGTGATTTGACTCCTTATCCCACGCTTTTTTACAACACCACAGGTTTTCGAAACTACCTGAATTACATGCGTCCCACTTACCCCGCAACCTATTCTAATCATCGCCCTTTCCTCCGTCAAAACTATGTGAGAAGTGTGATTCACGTCGGAAATCAAAAATATCACTCCTTTAGTAAAAAAGTGATGCGAGGTCTTCGGAAAGACTACCACAAGTCTGGAAAAAGTAGACTTGAATTCTTGCTGGAAGCGGATTATAAACTCCTCATCGTCGCTGGACAACTGGACATTGGTGTCAATGCAAATGGGGTTGATCGTCTTGTCCATGAACTTGATTGGACTGGACGAGAAGAACTTCAACTTGCAGAGAGGACTCATTGGACTGTCAATAGTGAAATTGCAGGGTATATAAAAGCCGTAAGGAATTTGGCCTTTGTCACCATGAGAAATGCAGGACACACTATTCCACATGACAAGCCATTTTGGAGCTACACCCTCGTCAATGAATTCACCAGTGGCCTCTTGTTGGACGAACGGACGGAAGAGCGAGAACCTTTGACTGAGGGTGAAAGGAAGAAATTTGAGGAGAGGCAACAACAAAAAAAGGCAGCAAAGAAGGAAAAGAAGAAGAATCAAAATCAAGAGGGTGGAAAAGATTCTAGTAGTAGTGGACCTGGCATTGTAAGTGGAATCGGAAGTGGAACTGCTACAAGCGGTGGTAGTAGTAGTAGTGGTAGTTTAGTTGGAAGTGGTAGCGCAAGTGGGAATGGACAAGGAGAGGAGAGAAAACCTGAAGAAAATGTCGAAAGGAGGGATAAAATTGAAGGAGGAGTTGATGAAAAAAGACCAGAACAAAACCCATCAGACCTAAGCAAACAGGAACAGGGTCAAGATGCAATAAAACCGGGACAACTTGTTGAAGAGAAAAAACCTGAGGGAGAAAATGTAGATATTAAACAACAGCAGTATCCATTTCAAACTGAAGAACCGTACAATCACGTCAATGAATATCACAGACAGTATCTAAGTAAATATGGCCCTATTTAATTTATTCCTATTTAATTTATTCCTATTTAATTTAATTCCTATTTAATTTATTCCTATTTAATTTAATTCCTATTTAATTTAATGAATAAAATGTAAATATTTTTTAAATTCTATAGTTGTTGATGAGTTTCGATGTTATTTATCTTTCTTTACTATTTTTTGTTATTTAATATTCAGTATTTCCTTATTCATTATCAATGTTTAGTATCATAAATAACTTGCATGTGCTCATCCACTGATATTTTTTTTTTCTATTGTCTATTCATCAGATTGAGGCTGGCACGGGCAATGGCATTGGTATTGGCACTATTCTTTACACACTACACAATCGAAATCAAAAGCAAAATCAACATCAACACATCCCTTTAATTTATTATTTATTTATTTATTTATTTTTCTATCTTTACTCTTTACTAAATAATCACCTGCACAACGGCACTGCAGATTGAATATCAGATTACAGTTTCTGCATTCTTAATTCATTTCAATTCAATAGGTATCCTATCTCTTTAAAAAAAATAATGTTGACTCGCACACATCTCAATATTATTATTGCTTGCCGTTCCTTTACAATCTTTCTTACATTCCTCTTTTTAATCCATTTTGGGAATGGATTAAAAGCTGATAAAAATAACAGTGGGGAGAAAAGGGGATGTGGAGACGCGTATTATCAACATCCAAATTCTATTGAAGAGCTCAACGGGGAAGAATTAAAAATGGTTATGGCCATTGTCACAAAGAAAACAAAAATAAACCTACCATCTTCACAATGCAATACAAAGTTGCAGTCGTCTAATTCTACATCTTCAAAAGGCAAAGTATCTACTGATATCGATAGAAATACGTGTAGTCGTGATACATGTAATGTCTAGACTCTAGAATATAGAAAAAAACGATTCATTCTGTTCATAATTATAATAATACCAAATGTTATACGTATATAATACAAACACATAATGATAGTTGACAGTTCGCATCGGATAATAAAATCCTGAAAGTTCCATATTATATTATGTAAAGTTACGCAATCCTGATTTTATGACTTGAAAGACTTGAAATATTCGCATAATAATATATATATAAATCCAGCCCGACTAATACAATATACAATAAAAAGTACATAAGGGTTGCTGCAGTGTTTTATAATAAAAAAATGTGATAATAAACATAATTAGCAATAATGAATAATAAATTATTATTTATGATAAATGATACTACTACATTACACATTACGTTATGATTATAAATTGTAAGAAACATAATATTCGGAATAATATTTACAAAGTTTGTAAATAATAAATAAATTTCATACATTTATTTATCAATCATGTCTGTTTTGTTTAAAATTATTAGAATGTTGAAGGTAAACAAAAAACATTTACTTACTTACTTTCATCCACATATAAAACAAAAATTCAATGCTTGCTCCACACATTCATACATACTACATACAGTAGGTACTCATACTTCTTTTTTCAGATTTGTTGTTGGTTTGCTTGTGTATATTATAATTGCTACATGTGGGATTCATTTTTAGACATGCTATTATGATAAAAAAGATACATAATATTTAAATATAAAGTAGAGTATACTCTTTTTTTCTATATTAATAATAATAATAATTATTCTTCTTTCATACATATGTATACATATTTCTCTTACCAAATATTGTAATTTGTAACACATTATAATATGTATATATAAATTTCTTATCAACATAATATTTTTTACATTTAGTAGTAAGCGAATTTAACTATTCTACTTCCATACTATGTGACCCATTTGTACCCCCAGTTTCATCAACTGAAACGAAAAACAATAAAGAAATATTTATTATGATGTGCAATTAATGAATTAATTTTCAAGAAAAAATTTTTGCCTCCATAATGATGATGAAAATTAAAATTTATACTCAGAGAATTATGCAATGAAGAAAAATAGTAAATAAATATTACAAACCTCCAGCTTCTTCTTCTCCCTGTCCTTGTATAATTGGTTCTGTGGGAAGTTGTCCGGATCTTAAAAGAGCATTTAACCTCTCGATTTCTAGAAACAAAGCAAACAAAATAGAAGATGTAAAGTTTCTCTTAAAATTCACATTTGTCATGACTTATGACAAAAAAAAATTATGGTAATAACAAACAATTAATGTGTGTACAAGTTCTAGAATAAAATTATTAGTAACTATTTTGTACCTTCGAGGGAGCTTGCATTTGCAATGGCTTGTTGTATCATCCTAGTTTGCTCTTCCGTTTGCCTGGGGAAAGCTGTTATCAAACAAAAAAACAAAAAGTCATGATTTGTTATTTGTTATTTATGTTACGCGCACAACAAACCAGTATTTTGATCCTAATAAATTACAAGTAAGTTATGTATAGTAATTTGTATACAGAGAAAAAACCAAAGATAAATAGTTACGTTTCTGTAAAACTTTTATAAATTATAAATAAAAAAAATTACCATTTTTACGAGGTGTAGTTTCAACAGTATCCAAAGTTCTAAGTTCCTCGGCAATTTTATCTGCTTCTGCAGCTACTGTTTTTCTTATTTGTTTACCTACTTTACTCTTAAATAGAGATTTGGCTTGATCTATTTCCTATACACAAATACAATGCAATAAAAATTAGAATATGTAGAATGTAGAGTGCACAAACTAGTAATAATAATATATTATTAGGATTTTGCCCCTTTGCTATAATATAAAATGTAAATATTTATGTGATATTGAGACAAAATAGTGAATAGAAGTTTTGCACAGTAAAACAACATAATATTATTATGGTAATAAAATCATATACACAAAATAATCAACTAAATATATAATAATATATGAATAATAATCAAAGTTTAACTTACAGCTTGTTTAATTTTACGGAAATCTAGCAGTCGAAGGGTAGGTAATTTAAAAATAGTATAGAGTCTATAATGTTCTTTTGTAGAGACGGGATTAAATAGAAGGCTGAGTGTAGTGAGCTTCTGAAATCCAGTTAAAGAATCAATGTCAGATAACTCAGAGATCATATTGTTGGTTAGTACAAGAGTTTCTATATTCGGAATGGTCTCCGAAACTGTTGGGTTTATCCGTCTAAAACAAAACCAGTCAAATTATGATCAAATTTGTATGTAAATAAGTACAACATCATAGTAATATTGAAAGAATCTTGAGCATATAGTATTTGATTTATAGCATGTTATGTGTGCGAATAACAAAAGTGTGAATAATTGTTGTGCATAAATACATATAGATATAGGAAAACACAATGTGATAAAAAATAAAATATATAATAATTACTTACACAATACGATTATTATTCATGAAGAGACATTTAAGCCTAGGTAAAAGTGGAAAATTATCCAATTTTCGAATATCATTGTCCGTAAAGTCAATTGTATCAAATTGGTTAAGAGTAGCTCCAAGATTCTCAATCATAGGAATTTTATAACCTGTTTTTTAATACACAAAATAGAAATACAAATTATTTTAGGTATTTAATATATGAGTTATGAATTAATTATGTATCACGTATGTTGAACTAAAAAAAAATTCCCAAAATAAATACATGATCAAAAAGTTACTTTTGTACCTCTTAAATCCAATTCTCTATCTCTAACTGGATTGATGTGTTGTAAAGAGTTTTGAATTAGCTCTGTTGTTAACTTGACCATTTTTAAAATTTGACAGTTTTAATTAAAAAAAAATAACCAAAAAACCGGATCCACAGTCCTATTAAAGTTTAACACACGCTTTACTTTTAACTTTTATTTATTTGCAACTTAAACCTTACACCGTTTAATTAATAACCTACAATTATATCAAACACTATACACAACGATAGATTGAAATAGTCCCTGTATTTATCTGTATGTTTTTATCAATCCTATAATTCCAATCACAATTAAATGACAGAAAAATAATTATTATTTCTAAACTCTGTTTTGTTATTCCCCACTTGTTCATTTCTCGATTCGCAAAGCCGCATTTGAAAGTTGTGGGAAAATATTGTATGCACGAGCACACATTTAATTCTTAATTCATGTTAAAAAGTGAATCAAATTAACTTTAAAGCCCAGTTAAAATCGCAAATTAAATTGTACCCTCGGAAAGTCATCCCCCGGAAAGTTTAACTGCATTCCTACTTTAATTGTAAATTAAAAATCAAATTTTTTTAATAATTTTATTTTGAGTAGATTGAGCATTCGGTTGATGCCCTTCATTTCGTGGATTTATTCAACCAGAGATTTTTTTTTTGCATGTTTTTGGATTTTAATTGCAATTAAAAACAGGGATTAAATCAAACTTTGTTATGCCTGCTGCACCTCCCGTGGCACAGCGCAGTTTCATCTCTAAATATTTCGTTTCAATCATTTTCCCAATTTTATCCGGATCAGCAATTTACGCAGGTATTTAAATAATCAAAAAAAAAAAAAAAATATGCACAACAAAAGTTGTGTACAAAAATTGTAAATAACATTTTGTCGATTGTCGTATTAAACATTAAACAAAATTACGCAGTTAGTTATACTTACTTCACTTGAATCGAGATTAGAGTCTTAATTTTGATTTGATTAATGTAATCTTTTATAGATTGGTCCAGAACTCGGAAATACAAGCAAGGTGAGTTGATTGTAAAAAGTTAAAATTCTATATATTCCATTGCCGCATTTCCCATGTGTGTTTTTAATAAATGTGTGCATTATATTATAATCATTGTTGTAGGTAAACTAGAGAAAGCTCCAGCCAAGAAGCAATAACAAGGGAAAAAAGATTGAACTGTATTGAGACAGAAACCAAGAACTCAAATAGGTATGCAAAATTACACTTTATGTAAACAAAAAACAAAAAATATGACCGTCAAAGTCTTTAAATAGCTGCTGGACATTTCTTTCTGTGAGATTGCCACAACTTTCCTCAGATAGTATGTAAATACATCATTTGTCGATTAGTAACCAAATGATATGCATTAAACATGTATCAAATGCACAATACTCTGAATATTCATGTAAAAACTCAGCTATCGAGTTGACCAAAACTTGTATAATCCGTAAGAAAATCAAAAAAGTTGGTTACAAACATTGACAATACAAAGCTGAAAATGAATGTGTAGAAAATTTAAAGTTTATAGAATTTTATGATTTTGAAGAAATTGAAATTTTAAAACAAAAATTAGAATTTGATGTGGTATGATGATGATACATAAAATGTATGTATATTGTGTACTTTTGACAAAACTGTCCAGAAACTATGATGTTTGTAATTGCCATTTTAATATGTACTGTAGTAAATATGTTGTTTTGGTATAATATAAAATGTACAATATGTATTATGCATGTAGTAATGCCAATTTAATGTAAATTTTACCGTTCTATTTGTTTTAAAATGAATAGGAAACTAATACTACTACTATCACAATCAAAATGGCAAACCCAAATGCAGCAAAACAAGCAGCAGCAGCCGCCGCTCGTTTTGCACCCAGTGTTAAGGTATTTGTTTTTTGTTGTTTTAGAACAATTTAAAGTTTGAGTTGTATTTTGTCTACAAAGTATATGGGGAATGTTGTATTGTTTTAGTTTTTTATTCTCAAAATCTCCAATGTTTTATTTTTAAATATTATTGATAGGTTAATATTTTTGGATATGGACATGATTGGTGGAGATGGATGATTCCATTTTCCATAGCTGGTGCACTGGGTTATTATGTGGAGCAGGAGGAAAGAGAAAGAACAGATAACTACAGAAATAAAAGTCAACTTTATGGACGAGAATTAAAAGAAGGAGAACCTTTACCATGGGAGTCGCCACTACGTAAATGGGTGAATAATTAAGTAAAAGTCAACTGTAGTAATAATAAATAAATAATAATGTAATATCAAAATACTGTAAGTATTTATAGACCGTATATTATATTTCACTAAATGCTATGATATATACCACTTTTATGAATGATGCTAAAAAACACAAATGGAATTTAGTTAAAATGTTGTTATCCATTATATACATTATTTTAACACAAATGTTATGTTCAATTTGTAAAACTTATGTACCCTATCGCAAGCAATTCATAATGTGAAATATAATATAGAAAAGTCGTGTTCATAATATACTTGATCAATAATAATTAAATGTAATAAAATGGTATAATCACATGTTACCTTGTGTGTTTTAAATGCAATCAATACTTTTATTGCATAAATAAATATATTATATACTGCATGTTATTTGTTATTGTATGATACTTGTGAATATTTTTTCTGTGTATTTAACTAAGTCCTTTTACATCTCCTTTTGAAGCTGCATTTTAATACATTGTGTGTTTTGTGCAGTTATATTTTTGCAATTGAGGAGCTTAGAGCTTAGAATAAAAAGTAAACGTTTACAACATTAGTTTCTAAAATGCAAGGGATGATTCATTAAAAATAGTTTTTAGTTGAGTTTTTAATTCAGTTTTTAGTGTAGAGTCTTCAATGACAATTAGAAAAATACTTTTTGTATTTACATCTCGGTTCATAAGCACTATTAGCTGTGTTTAATTAAAAATTAAATATAAATAAAAAATAAAGCATTAAAAATTGCATTGATTATTTAACTACATTGATTGTTAGAGTCTCAATCAGTTTTCCTTTATGTCACGTGACATTCCAAATTCCAAGCTCCAAGTTTTGAAACAAACCACACCCCCAAATTTTTTTTATATTTGCGATTTGCGAGTGAGAATAAAATTTTGACAAAATTTCGGAATTATTGCGGCTGATATTTAGAAAAAAACGGGAAAAGATCATGGCACAGTTAAACCCAAAAGTTGAATTACGCCAGCAATTGAAAGGTTATAAGCAATTAGGGACCCCTGGAAAAATTTACGATATCAAAGGTAAGTATCTAAAGGGATTGAAAATTGAAAATGGAAAATTCTGGAATTGCAGAAGAAACAATGCAAAAAGTGTATTTAGTTTTTAATATATAAATCCCATGTATGTAGATATTTCATGTCGTGATATTATGTAATGGAGTAATAATCGTAAATTTTTGTTGTTCATATTATTGAAAATGTTTTATGATTTGAATTATTATTTTTTTAGGATCCTTTCCAAAACCCGATTTTACAAACTGGGTATAAGTGTATTAAATACAATATTATTGTATGGCTTATTAATAACTGCTACTTGCACTAGAATACTATAGTCAGTTTTGTAATAAGAAATAATAGTTCTATAGTTTTGTTTGATAGTAATAATGATAATAATTCTTGTTTTTTACCAAAACAGGTAGATCAATTAACCGCAGTTTACGGACTGTCTTGTGAAAATGCTGCTGATGCATGGATGCAAATATCGGGTGAAGAAACTAATGAAGTTTTGGATTTGGTAGCTCAAGTTAGTGCAAAGGGATTAACTGGACCTAGTCTTCCGTTACGAGTTGGATCTGCTGTTCTAGCTTTATGGTCCACAGACGATACCTGGTATAGAGCTCGAATCACAAAGATTAATGGTTCTCAGTATACTGTCCTTTTTGTTGATTATGGGAATGAAGAAATTGTTACATTGGAAAATGTAAGTTTTCTTTAAAAAGAATAAAGATATTAATATATTATAGCTATTTTATTGTGTTGTAATGTTTTAGTTAATGTGATAAAATATAGTAGTAGTGATAATAAATATGATTAATAATAACTAATTATTATTATTTATTATGACATGTCACATTTTTTTAATTATTTTCAAAACAGCTGCGTGACTGTCCAAAGGAGCTTATAAGCTTTGTTGAAGGTGCAAGCCTTTGTTATCTGACTGGCTTTACTGGCTTAGAAGTTCCTGATGAATTGCACGTATTAAAGTCAGCTATTGTAGATCAAGACTTAATTGCACGAATTGACAGTGTGGAATTCGAAGTTCAGGGTAAAACCAGGTGAAAAAGGAATACGTACTAATAATTTTTTGTACTTATATTTGTTTTTTGCTGCATAGAAAAGTATCATAATGATCATAATATATAATATTATTCTAACTTTTTGGTTTTTATTTATATTCTAAACAGGATAAAGTTGTCTATTTTTGACCAGTCTGGGAATACACTGGCAGATGCGGTTCATGCATATGTCAGACAGCAGCGTTTAGAAAAGGGTCTTCCCGTCAAACCAATTGAAAAACCTACATCAGCTCCTCCACAACTTAAGCCAATATGCAATGGAGGTAAAATACGCTACAGTTGATAATATAAAATATGAAATATAAATAACTAGTAAAAATAATAATAATTAATAATTATTACTACTATTTTTTGTTCCTTTACAATACCTCACATAAATTCTATAATAAAAAAAACAAGAACATAAAAAATATTACGAGTATAATCATGCAAAATTTCTATTTTATTTATGACTATATTTTCAATTTTCTGTAGATTCTGTAGATGGTGTAGCCACACTCCCTAGAATCCCGAAAGTCATCAAAGTTGGTGAGGTTCCAAAGTTAAGTAGTGTTATTCCTGCTACTCCTGCTGTTGCTCCTGTAAGTAGTGTTATTCCTGTTGTTGCTCCTGTAAAAACAGTGAAGCCATTGGTATTGAAAACTGTGGTAGCTTCTCAAAGCAACGACAACAACAACATCAAACAAAATGTTGGTACCTCGACTTCTTCAAGTACTACTACAAATTATCAACAACAAACAACTGAACAATACAAGAAGGAAATTGAAACTCTTCGTCTAAGATTAAAGGAAAGAGATAAAGCGCTTAGTGATCTCACTGTTACATTTACAAACGTGACACAGTTTTATCAAAAACAAATTACAGACTTGGAACAAGAATTGCATGAGACCAAAAAGAACGTTGCAAAATGAACTTGTCTTCAGTTAGATGATTGAAAATATAAAATATTTGACAAGGTTTAGCAGTTGTGGTTACGTAATTTGGTACATTTTTGTTATTATAATTTATAATATGTATCTCATTCCTCATTCTTTCCTGTTTATTTCTTATGAATGATAATTAATATCTAATATTTATAAAAAAGATCAATTTTTTTTTCTGCCTTCTATTACAATTTCAATCACTTTCTTTATATGTCTCGTCATATTTACATAGGATAATAATAATAATAATCTTACATGCTATTATAATATTGTTTATTACTTGTATATTATGCTCTATTACTTCGTTTTGGTATGTTGTGTACTAGGTACTAGGGATATTGATTATCTGTTCTAGTTTTTATTATCATCGTAATAGAGTATTAGTTATAAGTTATAATAATATATAATATATGAAAGGGCAAAACTAATAATCAGGTTCGAAAAATTTTCTATGTTAATATTAGTATAGTTGTACGTATTGTTTCTACGGAAACAATGTATACAACTATACTAATATTAACATAGAAAATTTTTCGAACCTGATTATTAGTTTTGCCCTTTCATATAGCGAAAGAAAAGTAAACATAGAAATTTACATGCCGAAGGAATATGTGCAAACGTAAATATTAAAGGAATGAATGAAAAATGTAGGAAGAAAAGAACTTCAAAGGACAAAGGACAAAAAACAAAAGCCGGTAGACTTGGAGGCATGAATTATTTTATTTTATTTTGGGTATCAAGAATTCAGAGTTGAGAATCCAGAATCCAGAATCGAAAAACTCTGAAGGTTTCCACTTTTCATTCATTGTTCTTGACTTTTAACCTTTGAACGGGGTTAAAAGTTGAAAAGGAGCTTTGAAAATTCCTTAGTTGATTGTATTGTCATTTAATTGTTTTGCTCTTCCTCTCAGCTTTTTATGGCCACATTCATAAGAAGCCAAAATGTGATTCATTCAAACAGAAGCACAAGTAAAATGAGCTTGCTTGAAACGGAGACAAAAGTCGAAATATAAATATTTACCCTTATTTACAGTTCCGCATCCCGTTTCCTGCATCCGAGTCCGCTTCCACATCCACATCAACAAAAGTCAAAGTCAGCATCCACAACAACAGTTTAACTTGCCATATTTCATCAAAATATCCAGCCGCAGATTCAAATTGTTTTCTCCGTTTTCGTTTTTTCTATTTTCTAAAGTGACGTTAATTTTGGTGGTTTTTGTTTCTGATTCAGACGGAACTTTTCCTTTTCAATTTTCACTACATATTTTTGACGGTGACTTTCTTCATTGTTGATTGTTGATTGTAGTTTTGTGGGCATGGACCAGATCGTCTCAGTAGAGGATTTACACCAGTTCAAGGATTTTTTCCAGACCATCATCAATGATGCCATTAGAGATCCGGAATGTCCGGACATGCCCAAAACCAATCAAAGACTCATCCGCGTCCTCAATTACAACGTCCCACATGGAAAACTTACTCGGTGAGTTATTTTTATGGAAAACAAATTTATGGTCGTTTTTTATTTTAAGTTTATAAATTTGAATTAATATTTGAAAATATTGTTAAATGTCCTTTAGCGGAATGGCGACTGTGATGGCGTACAAAGTATTTGCAAAGGAGCCGACCAAAGAAAACTTCCAGTTGGCCTGTGTTTTGGGCTGGTGTGTGGAAATTGTACGTCTGTCCAAATAAATAAATCAACTTTTATCCATCATTTATCGTTTTATGGTCGTCTTTGTAGTGGCCTTTTGTAATTGACCTTTGACCTCTGACCTTTGACCTTTGACCTCACTCAAAAATAGACCCAGGCCTTTGCCCTGGTTTTGGACGACATTATGGATCATTCTGTGACGCGTCGGGGACGGAAATGCTGGTACACGCTGCCGGATGTTGGAATGATGGCGGTCAATGACGGCATCATCCTGGAGCAATTTTGCTATTATCTCATCCGAAAGTACTTTCGACACAGGAGCATCTATGCAAAAATACTGGAAACGTTTCATGTAAATTTCTTCATATGCCCAATTTCAATTGAACCTTGTCTGTAATAATTTATGTATTTGGAATTTTGACCTCCGAACTTTGACCTTTGACCCCCAAAAATGCAGGATCTGGTTCGGAAAACAGCCTACGGGCAAGAATTGGACGGGATGATGACGAGCGAGGCATCTTTTGACGAGTCAGTTTTATACATGTGTATCACTTTTTCCAATTTTTGACCTCTGACCTTTGCTTTGGCATGTCACTTTTGTTTAAAAAAAAATGAGAAAAATGAATTAAAAATTGAAATGTGGACTACTAACAGTTTTACCACTGAAACCTACAAGGTGCAAACGACGTACAAGACGAGTTACTACACATTCTGTCTGCCAGTGTTCATCGGAATGATTCTGGTAAAGACGTAAAAGTTTTTCTGTGAAAAAAACCTGAAAAGATTTCAGTGTTCAAAATATTGTAAATTTGGTCATCATTTTTGATCCATTTTTTCAGGCTGAAGTAGAGGATGAGAAACTGTGGAAAGACACAGAGGGAATTTTGTTGGAAATCGGTCAGTATTTTCAAGCACAAGATGACTTTTTGGACTGTTTTGGTTCTGAAATCGTAACGGGGAAAATCGGGACTGACATTGAAGATGGGAAATGCACTTGGCTTTTGGTCCAGGCCCTTCAACTTGCCACAAAAGAAGAGAAGCAAATTCTTTTGGTAGGTTTAAATTTAGACAATCAATCAAACACCAAAAGTCAATAGATGGCAGCTCAAGTCCAAAAATGTATGTTTTTTTTTGTTTTTTTTTGTATTGTAGGAGAATATTGGAAAGGCGGGAGTAGAAAATGTACAAAAGGTCAAAGATTTGTATCGTAAAATGGGACTTGAAGAGATTTACCGAACCTTCGAGGCGGAACAGTTTAAAAACATTTCAAATGGGATTGAGGAATTAAACTCGAGTTCAAAGGTCAAATTACTCTTCGTTTCACTCCTTCGGACCATTCACAGGCGATCCAGCTAATTTCAGCAGAAATCCTGAATCTAAATATATAATTGTGGCTTTCTATATCTATATAAAGAACGACCTACAGGTCGAATGGGTTAACGGATTGACTTGAAATTTGAAACATAAGCTTTTTAGGGGTCAAGTAAGGTCCCGCATTAATAAAAAGTGAACTTATCAA